>CAUYPK010057309.1:0-53253 GCA_963574355.1 Loris lydekkerianus | reverse complement strand
CTTGCCCACCCTGAAATGGGGTCACGTGTTCTTTTCTTGCTAATAAATTTGAGTTCTCTGTGGATTCTGGTTATTAGACCCTTATCGGAGGTATAACCTGCAAATATTTTCTCCCATTCTGAGGGCTGTCTGCTTGCTTTATTTCAAGTACATCTGTCCCTAGAGACTTTTTACCCATTCCATCTAGTCTGGAATGTCATTCCTTTCATAATCACTCTACCATGGTTTGAGATTTGCTTTAAATATCAACCCCTCAAAAATATCCTCCTAAATTATCTAATATAAAGCATTTTCCAAAATAATGTAATATAGAGTACTTAATTTGTTTTATAGTTATTTCCCAGTGAATTCTTATGCATTAGAATGTTATGGTAGTGATAGCAGTAAGTTTTGCTAACAGGCACTAAGATATTTTCCCCCTTTCCCTTCTCTTCTCTTCTCCTTGCTCCTTCTTACAGTCTCTTCAGGTAACACAGTCTTCTTTGTATGAGGTGTTCAATAAATGTGTGTGGAAAAAACAGATTTGGTGAACTGACAAAGAATAAATAATTGATGTCTTGATGCTTATATTGTTGACAATCTGAAACATTTCCCTTTGTGTCAAATAATACAAAATATCAAGAATGTATGTGTAACGTGTAGATACTTTTCACTCCATCTTCTAATTCCTATCTTTATTGAGCTCTTTGTAATTTTTCTATTCTATATTAGTTCTTTGTCCATTTTCTTAAAAACCTAACTTAGAATATCATTCTTGTTTTGAATTTAAACAATTATTATAACATATACAGTAACCATTTATTTTAAAAATCTCTTAATTTTTTTAATCTTTAAATGTATTGCCCAAACCAATAATTTCTTCTGTAAGTCTACAGTGTCTATATTTGTACAGGCAACAAGCAACACTACATTATGAGTACAGCGTCAGTACACCATGCTAATATATACAAAGTGCACACAAATGTATGCACATTTTAAGAAGGATAAAAACTGTATTAAATTTGTAATCCTTAAGTCATGTTTGACTTCTACAATTACAAGAAGTGCTTCAATGTGAATTGTATTCATCTTTTGTTATCAATATTACAATATTAAGTATTACAATTTTAATACAGTTTTTCCTTCTTGAAATGTGTATACATTTTTCGATCCTCAATACATAAAAATATAAATTGAAAGTGTTTTCCAGTTTTAACTCAGACATGTAAAGCGTTTACATCAGGATTTATTATTGCTGTGCTTACAACAAGAAAGATTGGAGAAATTGAAAATTAATGACTCTTCTTAGACTCATACAAGGACTGAAGCTACAGGACAAACTCCCACCATGAAATCTGGAGAAGGCTTTTCTGCAAAGATGAGGCAGTAACAGAAGCTGCTGAACAAATAGAAACATTTAAATGGCAATTTTAACAAACTGCTGAGCTGACTTTGGACTAGCATGAGAGTAAGAAACTCTTGGGACCACAATCTTAGGACTCCGCAACATGCTGGGCTGTTTCCTCCAGTCACTCTGCCAAGTCCTATCAATGGTAATTAAAGAAAAGTAGACGTTGTGCAGTATGACCATCAGCTTCCTCATAACAAAGGCCTACTCTCCAATCAAAAGACTTAGCCAGAAGGCCAATCTCTCTCTACTGGTGAATGTTTTGCTGTAGTTTGTTTATTTGTTTGTTTGTTTTTAAAGCTGTAAGTAAGAGAAAAAAATATATTGATGCAGCACAACTTGGATGATTCTCCAAGGGATTATGCTGAGCATATGAATCCAGTATTAAGGTTTGCATACAGTATGACTGTATTCTTAGGACATTCTTGAAAGGACACTACAGTAATGAGAAATAGATTATCACTGAGTAGTGTGTACATAAAACTACATGGATGTTGAAAATCATAATAGTATCTTCCATAGAGGGCAAAAAGTCAACTTTACTGTATGATAATTAAAAAAAAAAAATGCTTAATGATAGTGAGAATTGCCTAAGTTACAACAGTGCTTACAGACAGGTAGAGAATTAGATGAGATTGCTCTAAATAGAAAAGAAAAAAAATAATCAGTAATTGGCTGATCAAATGCATTAGATGAAGAGAAAGTCTAAGTCTAAGATGACAGTCTGGGTGGAGTGACTTCGTGAATAGGACTGCCAGGAACCAAGGCAAGGAGTATAGAAGAAGACGCCTAGCTAGAGAGAAAAAAGAGTTAATTATGGATGTAATGGTAGTGATACAGGACATGCGACCAGCAATTGATGTTCTATATCTGTACTTTCCAGAAACACAGGAGTGCAAGTCAACAAACCAAGGAGCTGTTATTATTCTCTTTTTCAAGGTTTTGAGAGAGAATGCTGTAATGACAATAGTGCAGTAGATCACTAAAATAGAAATCATCTGAGAATATGTTGATATAAGAGTTAAGACAGAAAATTTCAAAGGTAATAAAATGTAAATTCAATATGAAAAAGTAAGACTGAAAAAATATATCACATAATGAGATTGATAAATTAATGAGATCAAACTGAAAATGTTGATAATATAATTGCTAAGGCATAAAGGCATAGGCTTGAAAGGTAACTTGACCTTCTTCTGGAGACCAGCCTCAGTGATTTATTATGTTGCTTTGATTAGGATTGGGAAAAGGAGATAATAAGAATATCAAATCACATAAATCTTCTGAAACATGAAATTCATGTTGAACCCAGGACTGAGCAAATGAATCTGATAACGTCAATAGGACATAAAAATTAAAAAAATAACAATGAATATGGAAAGAATGAGAGGACGTTGGTTCAAAACGAAAACCTGGAAACCACCATCAATGTCTAAAGACAAAAACAAAACAAAACAAAACACAAAAAAACTTGATAATAGAGACCAGAAGAAATAGTTGGAGTAGAAAGAGAAAAACAGTGATGAGAGACCTATATCACAAAGCAAGAGGTAGTGAAGTGTCAAGAGACAAAAAGGCCTACGTCTAAGTGATGAAGCAAAATACATACTTAGAAACAGTTGTGCTGATGGAATAATTAGATTCAGGGTGGTGGTGCCTGTGGCTCAGTGAGTAGGGTGCTGTTCCCATATACTGAGGGCGGCAGGTTCAAACCCGGCCCCTGCCAAACTGCAACAAAACAAAACAAAACAAAAAATTAGGTTCATGGAACAGAGATAATTTTTATTCTTTGGGAAAAAAATAAAGATGATTAAATATAAGTTAGTGAGCTGGAGAAAGTCACATCTATGTCTAGTAAATGAAGGGGTTTCACCACTCTTCAGGTTAGGGAAACAATTCAAAGAAAGGATCCTCACACGAAGAAGGCTGATTGCTTATGGATAATAGCAAAATCTATTATTAGTTAATGTAACCGTATGATTACATGAAGCAATTGTGTTGAGTATAATCAGTATTGTGGAATTCTAATACATTCTTTAACAAAATACATAAAACTTAAGCAACTGTTTAAGATAAACTTCCATTAATCTTTGGCCAAGAATTTCCCTGTCAATGTGCATTGTGATGACACAAGAGGGACAAAACACTTTTTAATAAAGTAGTATTAAAGAAGAATAATGGGATGACAGTGAGAAATGAGTAAGAAATATATTTCCAGTGGGGGAGAAACCATAGTATGGAATATTTGTGGTATTTTGAAGACAAAGTACATTGAGACAGTTCAATACAGCAACTCCTTAAGAAACTATCTTTGTCATGTCATTCCAAAAAAATTTCTAAGTGGAATATAATGTGCTCATTTACAAATGAGTAATTGAGACCTATGGTGATCAACATTTTTATCTTATATCCCTCTAAGGCACCAGACTACAGCTCCCTTTTAAGTAGGAAAAGAATAAATGTTAGACTGATTAAAAATTTATGTACATGTATAACAAACAGTTTATGTGGCTTATGAATAGAAATGTGTCCATACTCTGGAGCACGCCTGATGTCAGGTATTTGTACAACAAAAGTCCTTTCAGCCAATTGGTCTTCAGAAACATTCAAAACCAAGAGGAAAATTATAACAAAAATTGACTTTTTGTATAGTTCTAAGCTAGCAGAGACAAATATACTACCTTATGTCTTGCAAGATAATGCATAAGAAAGAACATTTTCCCCGAGTTTTATAGTCTACAAAGAGATTATAAGCTATAAATGTTCTAATAAGTAACATAACCAAAGTGATGTTTAAGTTAATGAATTCATTAAAACTCTTTTTAATGAATATATTATGACTATCAAACACTGAAATTCACTATAATTGCAAATCAGACTTATAATAGAAGACATACAGTAACGTTTATAATTCTGAGGCAAAAATATGCCTGGTCAATGGAATTTGATCACAGTTGTTTTTATTATTCAAGAATGTGTATACTCATAGACAATCTTGGAAATTTCAAGACTTCTGTTATATTTCCCTTAACTTTTCTATTCAAATATAAGATACTATAGTTATAGTGAAAATTCTCAGTTTGATATTGCTGTGCTTATAAAAGCATACTGAAACTGAAAGTTCAATAATATTTCATGGATTTGAGATAGGACTTTAAAAATTAGAATGATATGTAATACAACAAATAAAACTCAGAATACATAAAACACAAATATTACAATGAAGTTATTCAGATCTACATCTAACCAATTTTCAGACTTGCATTAAAATTTATAAACAGGTAATTTATAAGAAAAAACAATATTTTCCTTTGCATTTTAATAATTTGCCTAATTTTTAAAAGACAAGCTAAGCATAGCGAGATCAACACAGTATGTTTAATGTATTATGTTTTTGCCAGGACTTTATTTGACTCATCAGTTTCATCACCAAAGAACAGTTTGTTCCCTACAGTGGTGGGTGTCTAGTTATCATCCTTTCTCCACATTGCAAACGATAATTCATGTCATTTTCTCACTGGAAACTGCTATGCTTTATTTCACAGTGAAATTATTAGCTCCTCTAAGACTTGTAAAGTGGCTTAATCAATACAAATGCTGTTTATGCCATTCTAATAATGATTCATTGTCTCAACATACTGTCCTGGAGAAAAACTTTAGGGAATAAAAAACCTTTTTTTTTAGTCAGAAATGGAAACTATGGCTGAAACGTATGTCTTTACATAGGAGTTTTATAGCTACACTTTTATTTAGTTATGTAATCTGTATTTCAATATATTTCAAAAGTGCTTAGTCGATAAAATTCTTATCTTCTGCTTTACCAAAACCAATAAAACTTAGGATTTTTTATTTTATAGTTTTTAAATATTCAGACTTACATTTTTTATGCTGGTTCTTACCAGCTAGGATCTTTGTTATGGAATATTTTTAAAAACCATTATTGTTAAATGTGTTTTATTTCTTTCATGAAAATATTATTATGAAATAAAGTTTATCAAGATACTATTAAAATAACTATGTTACTTGTCTAAATGACAATTGTTTAAGTAAAGTTCAGGTATAGTAGAAATATTAATCAACATGTATGCTACATATGCAACCATAAATCAATATTTGTAACAGGTCTATTTTTTAGACCCCTAAGTGTTCTCCAAACATCTTTCCAAAGGGACGGGAGGGGTGGGGGTAGGATGAGTGGAGGTAGGCTAATCGGTGGGACCACACCTATGGTGCATTTTACAAGGGTACATGCGAAATTTACTAAATGTAGAATATAAATGTCTTAACACCATAACTAAGGAAATGCTGTGATGGCTATTTTAACCAGTTTGATGAAAATATTTCAAATTTTATATGAAACCAGCACATTGTAACCCATGATTGCATTAATGTACACAGCTATGATTTAATAAAATAAATAAATAAATAATTGTAACACATATATTATGAATTTTCAGAGAAAACCACATAGATTTTTCCAATACTTTTCCCTGGTATTGGGGCAAGGATGTGGAGGCTCTTCAAAGAAATAAATTCAGTGTGATTCTGTTCCTTTTCAACTATATCATTTCTTCTTAAGCAGCTATAGTTTCATCTATTTAATATATTAGTATTTGGATAATTTCATTAAGAAAACTTCAACAATTTATTTAACTATTCTTAATTGAATCCATTCTTTCCAAAGACAAAAAAGCCATAGCACAAAATAATTACTTTTCCCCAGAAAGAATACAATTATCTTATTGCAGAACTGGGTTTCCAAATCAGTTAATTTTTTTTTTTTTTTACATTTAATCAGATTTCCTTATCTAATGGCTATATATTTGCCACCAATTTGCTCCATGAATTTTGCTACACCTTGGAACTAGACATCAGAGGTGGAGCCCTGAGCCAAATAAATCCTTCTATATACTATTTAGGTATAGAAATCACTCAGCTTGATTCAGACTGATAAAATAGTTCATGATTTCAATTTATCTTGTAGTATCAGCGATTTGGATTTGTTAAAAATATCATGAAGCTATCACATGAAAGGGTGAGGTCAAGTGAGGCAAATTCTTCTCAGAAAGATTTTGTTTTTACCATGTTTATGGCCAAAAATAAATATTTTAAAAGAAGATACCAGATTTTATTAAAAATCGTATTTGTGACATTGATATTTTAATCATTCTTCTTCCATATGAGTGGATAAGTTTAGGTGCTAAAAACGAGTAAGCGCAGATATCAATTCCTTTCGTCTAAAACTGTCTGGATAAATTGAAAGATTGGGACCATTGTTGTTGAAGTTACCATTTGATGCTGGTGATGTTAATGAGACATGGCTGCCATAATTAATACATTTGACGAAGTTTTGATGTCCTCCTTTGCTCAATTTTCACCACCTCAGCATTCCAAAATAGTACTGTCTGCACTCTCTTCCCCTCTACCTTGTTTATTCTTCTTTAAAGTGTTATTATCTACTGTCTGGACCAGACCACTTACTGTCCACAAGGGCAGAAAATGTTGTCTCTTGTGCTCAACATTTTATTTCCATTGCCATGAACAATGTGTGTAGTTTAACTAAAAATTTCAGAACTTAATATGTTTTTGTTAAGAGGGTGAATTTTAAAAAAGAAGAAGTAATGAATATATAAACTTTATTTGGCACCTAGAAAAAGATAGCCATATATCAAATATCTCCATTACTCTTTCAGTAGTTATTTAACTTTCATTAAAAATTACAGACATTACTTTTAAAAAGCCTTTGTTACTTAAGAGTGCAAACATAATGCCAATTAAAAAAGCTATAGTCTGTAGTTTTTTGGACTCAGTATTATAATACCTGAAATTATGACAAAAAGACTTTATTAGAGAGTGTGCCAAAAATTGTAATACTCAATATATGCCTATAACAAATGATGAATACAAGCCACGTTGAGCACCTCTTGTGATTACAGAAGTCAAATGTGGCAGAAAAACACATTTAAGGTGTTTTTTTTTTTTTTTTCCTTTCTTAAAATGTGTATACATTTTTTGACATCCTCTTTCTATTAAACTATTAGTTACATCCAAGAAATTAAATAGCTTTAGATGCAATACAATTCTTAAACTTTCAGGCTTCCAATAAATTTCACTAAAGTTTGCAAATGAAATGTTTCCTTAAATCCACAATATAGATGATATAATTACAAATTTATTAAAGAAAAAGTACACTTAGCTTAAATTTCAGCTCTACTTTCAATGTTTGGATTCAATGAACATCCAAAGTTCAGAGAGAATAACATACTGGAATTTAAAACTCTGTTTTCTTTTGCTATGTTAATTGTTGATATAACATGTTTGATTTCAAGGCTGTAAACTACTTTCAGGTTATATGTCACAGTGCTTCTGAATCCAAATCAGCACTCTCAAATCAATCAGGCCAGTCATCTAATCTCATTATTTGCTTGAAAACTTAACCTCCTTTCCTTTCTTCTGGGGAGTACCTGTGTCCCCTGAAAAAGAAAAAAAAAAAAATATACACACACACACACACACACACACACACACGTGTGTGTGTGCACTTATGGGTGTGTATATGTTATATACACAAAATGTATGGTTCCAAATAGCTAGTTGAACCAATAATGATGTTTTTGGTTATTTCATTTCATTATTTTACTAAATCATTTTAATGTTTAAGTTTCTCATAGTCACAAGGTAGCCACTAAAGTAAGTTGGTATGGTAGTTGATACCGCAGCTTTTTGAATTTAGCAGATTGTTTGGCTTGCTTGTAGACTGAAATTCAACACTATCTTCCAAGTCTAAGTCCCCTGGTGGAACTATCAGTCTAAAGCTTAACGAAGAGTTAATAGATGTAGCTTATTCACTTTGCACTCATTTTATGTTCACTGAACACCTTCTTCTATCCACAGACATCTGCCACTCACAAACATGTTCTTCATGCAAGTCGAGCTTTTCTGGCCTCTGGGAAAGTCACTTTTGATATTGCTATTTAATAAGTCAGCATTATAATTATATATAGTTGATTTTAAGACACATATTTACTTCCACATCTGAAGAGTGAACTTGATCATAGTAAGTGCATCAAGATAGTAACATCTTATGTGATGTCTTAGAAAATACCTACTTTAAATATTACTAACTTACAACACTGCAAAAATGCATTTGTTCATATGTGTAGCTTTACATTTTTACATTTTTATATAATCTTTCATATCATCCTTTTCATATCTCCCTCTCTTTCCTTCTCTCCTACTCTTCCTCCCTCTCTCCGTTCCTTCTTTCCTTTCTTCAAAAAAAAAAAAAAAATGAGCAGGCAATACATCTGGTAAAATAAACACTGTGCATTTTTACAGTCAAAACACACAAGGATTGCATATATTCTAAGTTTTTGCTTTTATAGTGGTCACCACTTCGGACCTCTTCCCAATCTGTATTCTCATGAACCTATACTGTTAGAGCATATAATGTGGAAACATTCAATGATATGACCTTTTCCTGAACAGCCATTAAATTTCTACACTATAGGTTTCTTGTGTAGAAGTAAAAACAATTTTCTCTATGCTCATTGCCCAGTTACCTTGAAATGTCAACCTCATCCTCAGCTTAACTGTGAAAACGGATTGCATGTTTTATAATGCTGTATTACATTTTATTTACTTTTGTGTTATTTAAATAAATGTATGAAGTGTAAATGAGGCTAAGGAGAATATATGATATTTAAGACATTTTGTATAACCAGTTTAAAATACATGGGGTTCAGATACCTTATTGGTATGTAACTTCACATAGCACATTAAATGTCATGCAAGCAAATGTAAAATCACTGTAAAATCACACAGATACAGTATCTCTGCCCTAATAAGCTTTTACTTCTTAAATCATATAAAGAAGCTTTGGATGAAAGCCATGAGTACATGCACGTAATCCAGTCAACTACTTACAGAGCCAGAGCTGATTTGCTACAGCATTTTGACAATAATTCATCCATTTTGTAGTCATTCATGCTTTTAAGGTCTGTTTTTTCATAATTCTATTTGTGCTGTACATTAATACAGAAATAAATAAAACATAAATACTAGGCAAAGTTCTCTTATAAAGTAGCCTAAAATATAGCATTGGAATTTATAAATAGTAGCTAAATAAAAGATTTTACTTCAATTTTTAGTTATGAAGGATTTCACTAACTATCCATGGAACTTAAATAATGCTAATAGTAATATCCAAAATGTTTATATCATCTACATTATTACATAGTATAGTATCATATATATATATATATATATATATGATACTATATAACCTTTTGTAAATCCTGCATGCCTAACTGTAAAATAAGCTTAAAAAATCATGTTTGTGTCATCTGTGTGAGATCATAAGAATAAATCTTAGACTTAACTCATAGGGAAGATTGTCATAGTCAGAGAAGTGCAATGCCTCACCCGGGCTGCTGGCTCTGCTCATCTTTGGCACTATTATCAGTAACACATCTTCTTATTCCTCCCCTATTATTTTTCCCTGTTTAAAAAACTATAACTTTAATGATAAAGTAATCTTTATAGTTTATAATGACCACATTCTCATGGGTCAATAATCACTATAAAAGAATCTCTGAATGCAAAGTTACAATTTCCCATAATGGTTCTAACGGAACTATCGGTTACAGAGTCAATACACTCCTGCTGAATAAACTGCCCATTACATATAGCATGTAATTGTGTGGGGGGAAATGGCTGTAATAGCACCTGCTGGTCTTTACCACCAGCCAAGTCATTTTGTGACATAAATTTAATGTGATTCAATGAAATATCCAGATACTGAAACTTTAAATAGCTATTATTATAAATGCCTACAATATACTTGAGGCTACAGCTGTTAAAGCCATTCCTTTTTTTGTTTGTTTAATTATTTTGGAATATTAAAATTAATATCTTAATTTCCAATAATACATTAATATACACAAAAAATCAAACCATTCCTAAACAGTTTATTTTTGCCAATATTAGTCCTACCTTCATCCTCCCGCAATGAGATGAAAATACCTTTTAAGGAATGGTCTCCTAAATTCTGGAATTCTTCTGCTCAATTAACTATACACTTCAACGGAAAGACCCAGTTCTTTCTAACAGACGACAAAGATTTCTCCTGTAATAGAAACATGGCTCTGATGGATAGTTTTACCATTTCTAAAATAAGTGATATTATATATAGTGTTCAGTCTCTTTTAATTATAAAAGGTCTATCTAATTTATGTTGGCGATCCATGAGGGTTAAATAATATTTCTCATTGGCATGTGGCATATCACTTGTCAAAAATACTATACTTTTATTAATTTTGGAAAATATTCAGATTTTCAATCTCCAGAAACTACCCAACTATTTTTTTCTCTGAAGAATTTTTTATATTAAATCGTAACTGTATACAATTATAGGTTACAAAGTGCTGATTTGATATATGATGTTGAATGCTTAAATCAGACTGACTGACATACCATCATCTCACTCACTTATTAGTTGTGGTAAGTCATTTATACCAGACTCTTAGTAGTTTTTAAATGCACCACTGCTGTATGCACAATAGGTGAGGTCCCACCATATGCTCTCCCTCCTCCCGACCTCCCTCCATCCGTCCTCCACTCTTTCTCCTCTCTCCTCCTTCTTTCTGGACTACAGTTGTGTTTAATCATTCTTATGATGTGTAGGTGATGATATATTGGTTTCAAATAGTATTGAGTACATTGGATACTTTTTCCCTATTCTCGAGATACTTTACCAAAAAGAATGTGTTTCAGTTCCATGGTACTGGCACAAAAATAGAGAGGTAGATGTATGGTACCCAACTATTCTTAACTGAAGGCATTTAATGTAGAAAATTGCTTATAGAATTGATGAGAAAGCCAAACTGAAGTCTCTGAGATAATGTAGAGAACAGCAACAACAGGAAGTCTACCACTGCAAGGACCTGAGATACAACAAAAGAAACGCAGGGACAGGGGCTCAGGACCTGACTGTGAGGCACTGAGCTCCAATCCTCCCATCCAGCCAAGATCTGTATTGATCTTCACTCTGTAATTCTATCATCTTCCTACCAAATCTTTTAATATTCATTTGAAATATCAAGTCATCCTTTCTCAGTTTTTTCATTAACAAATTATATGATTTCTTTCTATCCATTAATACTTGTCATTTTCTATTCACTTTATCACCTAGATACAATTAACTTCTGATTGGACATATTGGTGCAACATTTTTTCATCTTAAAATTGTATTACATTCTGAGACATTTTTCCAAAGCCAAAGAGTATTAAATCCCACTTCTCAAAAGAAGCAATAGCACGTAATTACCAGTGATAAGAAACAGAGTAATAAATGTTTTTAAACTTCCTCACCAAATTCCTTTCCCACGACTTTGTGCTTCAACAATTTCTGAGTAATTGTATTTCTCCAGAACTTTATCTGTCCCATGCACATAACTTTTTAATCTTGGAATATTATTTTTTCATGCAAACAATTAAAATTTTACTACCTTATTTATTTCCTTTAGTTTTACCAACAGGAGAAATCTCCTCCAACATTTTGATTTTCCTATACTTTGCATTTATGATCTTTTAACAATAGTTTTTAATAGAGTTTCTTTAAAGTTTTTATATTATTGTAACTTAGGTAAGATGTTTTACTTCTACTATAAAGTATTGACTATACATTTTTTTCTTGTCTTAATCTGTTACTGTGGCCATCAGCTACCTTATATTTCACAGGTACTTGCACAAACATTAAATATATTTGTTATAAGTGTTCAAGGTATATCTATTATATTTGTTATAAGTGTTCAAGGTATATTTTTTCCATTGCTTGATACAGCAAAGGACAGAACTCTTTGCACAGAACTCATGAAGTACACATGTAAGTAAATTTTTGTAAATGGAATCAGATGGTACTGTAGAAGTTTATGATTTCAAAGATGCATTTACTTTCATATCTTGATGGATTAACATTGTTAAAATTTCAGTGAAAAGTTTTCTGCTCCAAACTCTCTGCCAAGTATTTAATAGATTATAAGCAAGTAGCAATATTAACTATGAAGAATTTACACAAATGATATTACAAATGTTTTAATTTACTTGTATTTGCAAAGTGGTAATTATATGTATATTAACTCCAAATAATGTCTTCTAATAAACATTTGTACACTTACTAAATTTTCCAAAATGCACAGTGTGACCATGTCCTAAATGTTACTGTAATTTAAAAATACCTAAGAGAAACGATTATTTTATAAATCTGATTGACCACCCATCCACGATTGCTTTTGTAATTTAAAATTTATTATAGGAACTATGTATAGACCCCGTGATTATGATCTCTGAGATTCCAACTGCACAAACCACTTTCTGTATAAAAATGCCTAAAAATTCTTTTAAATGTGGTTTGTCAAACTCAATTTTTATAAAAGTTTACTAGTAAAAATTGTTAAAAAGAAAAGGCATTGTGTTTCCCTAATTTATAAAAGACTTAGTAATTTTGTCCCAGAATACAAAAACATAAACAAAACAACTTTCAGAGACATTGTGAGAGTTTAAGGGTGGCAAAGTGAGACTGTCTCAAAACAAACAAACGAACAAACAAAAACCTAAATATTGTCCCATTTAGAATTTCTGGCATACACTTTTATATCCTTCCGAACTAAATTCAGTGATGAGGCCTGCCAATGCTACTATCCTGCTCCTGTTTATGGGCACGTCAAATGTGACCGATCTGTTACCAGAGGTTCTTTCCACCCAGTGAACACGTGTAGCCTGTCCTCCGTCACTGTGGACACTACTGCAAGTTCATGATCAACTGCTGCTTTGGGGATGCTTCTTTGCCTCACAGGCTGCAAGATTCATGGGCTCCAACAGAACAATCCCACTTGAGATGACAGTATGACAGCGTTGTAAGTCTGCTGCTGCCATTTCCCAGAGTCAATGCTGGTGGGTAAAGGTGTTTTGTTTCAGCTTTTATCTGCAGTATGTTTTTCTTCACTGCTTGATTGTACTCTTCCCTAATTCTCCACAAAGCCTTTACCATCATCTGTCGTCTTCCAGCCTCCAACACAATAGAAGTGTCTTCAGTACTGATAGATAGTATGGTACAGATACCAGCCCAAAGGCAAGCTTTTAAAATTTCTGTGCCATGAATTATTCTTATGTAATTTCAGGGTGTTGTAATTATGTTAATCCATAACAGTTAGCCCCAAGACATCATACAAATACTACAATTAACAAAATATCACTAAAATGAATATATGAATTTATATTTTAAGATAAATATAAGAAGAAATCAACTGATTTTACTTTAATACATGTATGTTTTTATTACTGAAAATCAATGGCAAAAAATAAATGCTTAGTCTAGGAGAAAATATTATTTTGAAAGGTACAGAATACACAAATATACATTGATATATAAAATAGAAGTAGATTTATCATTAAAATAAATATTTAAAGAATCTATGTTTATAAAACTGTTAACTTCATGGTGCTGAAAATATTTTAATTCAAACAAATCTCTTTTAAATTTCCAATTTGTTATTTATTTCACAGGATTCATCTTTGCCCCTGTTAGTCTAAATTCATTAATTGTCCTCGTATTAATTTATTTCTAAATTTGATTATGTAAAAATGATTATGTGATTAAATAATATTAAGGAGTTTACATAACTACAAAATTTGGGGGAAACATCAATGAAAAAAAAAAAGTACATAAAGAATTGTTCTTTTCAAAATTTAACCAATAGTTTATTTTATATTTTAAAGTAGCTGGAAGAAAGATTTGGAATGTTTCCAAGACAAAGGAATAATAAATATTTGAGGTGATATATGTCTCAATTACCCTGATTTAATCACTACACATTGTTTGCATGTAGCAAAATACCACAAAAATGTGTATAGCCACTGTGTATCAATTAAAAATTAACAAAAAAAAAATGAGCACCTTCCAAATATCAGATACTGGGTGCACAAAGGTAAAAAAAGGTTCTGTACTCTATGGAATTCAAGCTGAGTGTGAGATCAAGACATAATGTGAAAGTGCCAATGTGTAAGAAAGGGCAGTAACAGAGATATGCACAAATACAAATACACTTAAATTTTAGAGGATTTGAGAGGGCGAAGGAAAGAATAATGTAATAGAAATAATATCATCTGGATAAGGTTTTTGGTTTGTGTCCATGACACAGTTAAGAGTGATGAAAAACAAAAAGAAATACTCAAAATGAGTAAAAGCTTTAGGCACAAAGCAGGATTGTGCACAGGAAACTCTCAGACTTTTACAATTATGACTCTGGCTGAAGGATGAGGTAAAGAGAGGCTGTAGAGTGGAAGGTAGACCCGCACAAGTATGAGGTCGACAAGGGGAGACATAAAAGAGCAGAAGTTCTTGCTCATGACATCGTTATGATCTTTTGAAAGGAATTTTAACAATGCCCCTTCCATTAGGTAACTCAGTATTTGGAAAAGATTTACAGTCAGAAATTTTGTTATGGTTATTTTTAGTCTCAAAAATAAAATGAGTCCTAATCCAAAAGTACCTTTTTAATAAACTTCTACATACTGATCCATAAAAGAATCAAAACGTGTGCTTAAGTTGAAAAAACTTCCATGAGAATAATTACTCTACTGCTTGAAAATTTATCTTATGAACTGTCAATTTACCATATGTGAATTTGTTTTCTTTTCTTTTCTAAAATGCTTTCTCTAGTACATAAAATTCACTTTACCCTTGCTTTCATTGCAAGCCTCTGCATTATGAACTTTATCGCAGTTGATTGGAGACCCAGGAGACACACTAGAACGTGACAACAGGTGGCAACATGGAATGGAAATAATATAATAGGCTGCATTCTTAATCGATAAAACTAAAATCTTTCTGATTTCTTGAAGAATCCAAACTCACAGCTGAATCTAAAAAACAAAATCAAAGAACATGTTTAGGCAAGATATATCTAAATTCTAAATAACATGTATGGAATTTTCTAAGTACAATGTCATATACCTCCTTGATGATAACAACCTTGAATATTCAAAGATGATTAGAATATGATGTAATAATTGTAGTGCCCACAATAAGGAAGAAAAAACACATTATTTTTTGTTTTCTTTATAATTAGTGCCCAGCTTTATAAAGCGTATCACTGCATATATCTTGGTTTTTGTACGTCATCAGTATGCACCCTCAGCAAAACATTTTTATTTATGATTTTTACCCAACTCTATTTGGAATTTGCACATGGTAGAAGTGACTTAATTCAGAAAATAATTCTACATAAATCTATTTATCACTTGATTTTGCATACTGACAACTGATATGGAGAACTGCATATTTATAGACCGCAGTGCTAGTGTCATGCCTCAGCAGTGATATCTTATTGGACATCATTTTTAGAAGCTTCCTACTTCATTGAACGATTAAACTTCACTTTACTTTGCAATGTAATTGCAATGTAATATTTAAATCTGTAGGGTGCATCTTCTTAAACCTTATGATGGGAAAACATTTCCTGGACACACTTTCTATGGTATCCATTATGCATGGATTACAATGGATTTCCAATAAAGGAGAACATTAAACTCATATATGATACATTTAAAACAACTGTGCTTATTGTAGCTGCAAACCATCACCATGCGTCAAATGTGGATGACAGGCCAGTGTAAATTCCTTCTGTAGTGCACATTAATTACAGTAATTCTGCGCTCAATATTTTTAATATAAGCTATTTAATGCCATATATATTACAAAAGAATCTGTTCACATTGCATCGTGTTTTTCTATTTTAAATTGGAATATTTGTCACTAAGTTAAATTTATTTTGCAATCCATCATAACTTACTCTACTTTGTGGCCTTATTTTTTATAAAAAATATCAAAATTACATGCAAGTTAAAAAATGTGGCCCTAAGTATAAGAAAATTATATACATATATAATATGGTCTTCCCAGCTAAATTTAATATTTGGCTTTAACTTTGATTTCTGAAAAACTTATGTTAATGGGCAGATTCTTTGGCTTTTGAGTATTATTTCTAAGCAATTCACTGGTATCAGACACAATCATTTTAATTCCTCATAATGCCATTACAATTAGCATATTTGTATAAATGCATAGTCTAAACTTAAAAAAGTTTAAGCAGCTTATTCAAACTTAGAAAGTAAATGAATGACTGATCTAGGTTCCAAATAAAGATCTGCTGTTTTATCTTTTTTTTTTTTTTTCATTTTTCCCCATGAACCTTTTCTTAGAATAAAAAAAAAAAAAATCTGAAATTCATTTACATCAACATTGCATTTATCTCCAAATAATGTAAAGATTCCCAAAATTCATTAACACTAGGTCTTTGAGTATTTTTAAGGAATCATTTCTGTGACATTCTAGCTTATGCTGGATTTTTCTCTTATAAACTCCTTTCTTCTGGGCTGTGAGAGATTTTATTATAAAACAATCAGTAAAGATATCTTGATGTACCATCTGGAATTAGAGGACTGAAGGGAAGAAATAAGGAAGATTAAAAAGCAAATCAACACAATGTAGAAAAAATTCTTTGAGGTGGGATATAATTGAATATAGACATATGCGGTATAGATAATGTCGATGCAAGTTGTTGCTTCTGGCACAATGTGTGTGATAGTTGAAAAGCCACAGACATAGAGCAAATACAAGTTCAAGTTAGACAAACTCTGCACAAGGGTGACTTTTATTCATACTGAGTTCATCTTAAATTTAGACTGGATTCCCAAGTGCTACAGAGCAATTAGGATTTTAGCTTGTCTAAATAAAAAGTCCTAAAACCCATCAAGTAAAATAATAATAATAATTTCATAGAATTTTTTTATATTCATTTATTAGTCTGTGAATGAAAAACTTTAGCAACTTATTATTTAAAGCAAAATTTGATATTGTTATGTGTTAAAAGCATATCAAAATGATATCATAATGTAATATAATAATAACAATATTCTTTTAACTGTTTAAGGAAATACCCAGAAATTCTGATAGGCATTCTAATTTTGATGCTTACATTTACCTTTGCAATGACCTGGAAAAGTTGGTGTTGGCTTACTACCCATTGTTTGACATGCTTGGAACCATAAGTAATTTGTATTCCAATTTTTTTTCTAATTTTAGAATATTTAAATAATGTACTTACGTGTTGAGCATCCCAAATTTGAAAACCGCAAATCTGAAATGCTCCAATAAATATTTACTTTGAATGTCAAACGATTTTTTTCTTATTTTAGAACAACCAGTATCATTATCTCCATTTTAAGGTGCAGAAAAAGATTGTCAGAAGCTAATAATTATTCCAACATCATGTAAGTATAATTAGTATTAGAGTCATTTGAAACCAGGTTTATTTGGCTGCAGTGCTTACCTCTGTCGCTGTGCACTATGCAGAGTGATAAATGGAGGTAGGCATGGAAGAATTTTGTTTTCTACAAGTCTTGGATCATGTTCTTCCTCCTTTAATGCTCCCCATCCATCTTTTAATTTAAACATCAATCCTAATTTCCCCCTCCCATACACCCAGGCACTGAAAATTATTCTACTCTGTTTCTGTGAATTTGACTATAATAGTTACATAAGAATGATTAAGTTCAAAAATTTGCCATTTAAAATTGTGGCTACCGTTTACTGTCTTGTGCACCAAGACATTTGCTAAGAGGATAGATATCAAGTGAAATGTTCTTGCCTTAATGAAAAGGAAGCAAAGCTATTTTGATAGTGTGTTGGAAATAGCAAACTAGTAGGGTCTTCACAGATTTTGGATAGGATTGGCTTTCACTTGAAGATACTGTGCTAAATAGGAAAATATAAACTTTATTTTTATAGCTATCATTTAATATGCTATGATTTTAGTACAAAATATATTAATAACTAGATTGTCTACTTTATTACACTTTATGAAAAGTATCAGAAAAATCAACATTTTATATGTGTACTCAATGGTGTTTTATTTGTTTTAAAATGACTATTACATATTTATGAAGTTAATTTCTCAGAAAAATGTATATACTATTTGCCTACTATATAATAAGCACTTTATTAAAAATTGGAGATGAGATACATAAGATATTCCATGCTCTTGCAAAGCACAAAGCATGTTGTTACGGGCAGATATAAAATTATGATTTTACAGAAGAACAAAATGAGTTATATAATAGGTATGGGCATAGAACTATAAGATTTCATATAAAGAAGAGTTTTCCTCGGTTGAAAAATGAAACATGGTGAATTGTAGGTACAGTTTTTTAAAAACGAGTCTACAAAATAAAATGGATAAAATAACCATATGTGTGTATATGTACTTGTACACAGATGTGTATACACAGGGTGTCCATAAAGTCCATGGGCAATTCACTATGTTAAACTATTTTAAATTGCCCATGAACTTTATGTCTACCCTGTATCTATGATTTGTATGATATATAGTTAAACATTTGCTGAAGTGTAAAAGAAAATGGTGAAAAAAGATTTAAAATGATGAAAACAAAACTTTGCGTACTCTGCCATTTTTTTCTCACGCTAATCTTGTTCTTATGCCTAAAATATATTAGTCCAAACATAGGTGCTGAGATTATGTTTTTAATTGATCTCTAACCCTTGATATTCTCATTGGTCTCCCTGGAAGAATAAGATGTTATGCAGAAGCAGAGCAGCTGTTGTAATGTTTTATGGAACACAGTGAAAAGATCTCGTAAGCTATGACCTCATTACTTAATTATAAGAGAATCATGCTTAAACCCATTCTCTAGGCTTAAAAAAGCCATATTTTATTCATTATGATAGCTGAAATAAAGAGTTAATTTTTAAGAGTTGCAACTTGGCACCTAAGGGGATGGTGCTTATAAATTTTTCAATCCATGTATGAAATACTTATAATTATCTTGTATGTTATCATACATTTTATCAGAAACACAAGTTAGAACGGCTACTGATCCCTATATCCATATAGATAGAAGTGTGTGCAAATGTGTATATATGTATGTATGTATAGATGTGTGCAAAATGAGATCTTGGAGAAAAATTCATAGAACCAATTAATAGTTTACGGAAAATAATATATCTTTGAGATATTTCATGCATATCCAGACTATTTGTCTTCAGATGTCATTAACACAGTTTTAACTGCAATTTCAGATGTCACTTCAGTCACTTATCAGTTACTCAGAGGCTGACAGTTACACCTGGGAATTTCATCACTCTGCCTTCTCCTTTCTGCATACGCCTGCCATTTATCCTTTTCATTGCTTATTAGCATCTACACCTAAAGATGTTATGAAATAACAGGTGAAAATTAAATTCGACAATTTTGCTACTTAGTATCTTTCATAGTAAAGGATATAAAATGATCGGCTAAATTATTTCAGGGTTAACTTTGGATTTGATTTTTTTATGACTTTTCACTGTGTAGTTCACTGGAACTACACTAGTGAAAGAATACACATCTTATAGACTGTTGTCACGAAAATTACTTTCCAAAGATTGTCTTGTGACTGGTGTAATGGGCTAAAAACAAGTGAACATAGAAAAGAAAAAATTTAGGGAAAAAAAAAAACAAACCCTCTGGCCAGTATTGTGTTATACTCCCATGCTGAGTAGTGATGGATCTTCTGCTCTATTTAAGTCTGACCATCTTGGTACAAAATGAGATAAAAAGGAGTGAGTATTCAAGAGAACACCAATGTAATGTAGCTATTCATAGTAGCCCCCCCTCCTTTTTGGCAGAATGAAATATTTGAGTTTATTTAATTGGTATTGATTGGTGCTTCTCATTGGAATTTTGAAAGGGAATTTATCTGATGTCTAATGTCTAATTATTATGATGCCCAGATATAATAGATATAAAAATTAAAACAGTCTCTAAACTCAGTATTTGTTCTAAACACACTAATAATGGGGGAGGACTGTAACAGAGCAGGAAAAGGAGAAAGGAACAAAGAAGCCAAATATAAAGCACATTTTAGAAACAGAACTTAAGCATTAACAATTCAATGACTCGGGACAGAGAGATAAAGAAAAAAAAAGTGTGTTTTAAACATATTCCAATATTTTTACCTAGGTTTCTGAAAGTAATTAAAACAAATAGAAACCTTGAGCAGAATTAAGTACGAAAAAATAGTTTGCATTTATGAGAATCGGCTAAATGTCAGTGGCTTGTTAATAGGTAACATTCAGCTGACATGTGGGCCCTGGTACCCTCCCAACCCCCAAGGCAGCAGTTCTTTACAAATGGTAATTTGTGACCAGCTAAATTCCTTTAGCATGATGTTTTCAAGTTTTATCCATGTCATAGTGCATATCAGATCTTCATTCTTTCTAATTGCTGAATAATAATACTTCATGGATATATCACTTTATGGATATATCATGTTTTGTTTATTCATTGAACATTTAATGGATTATGTGGTAGTATCCACTTTTTTCACTTTTTGGCTATTATAAATATTATAGTTATAAATGCTTATATACAAGCTTTGTATGGTTTTTATTTACCTTGAGTATTTACCTAGGCATAGAATTGTTGGAACCAGCTTGGCACCTATAGCTCAGTGGCTAGGATGCCAGCCACATATACCAGAGCTGGAGGGTTTGAATACAGCCCAGGCCTGCCAAACAACAATGCCAACTACAACCAAAAAATAGTCAGGCATTGTGGCCGGTGCCTGTAGTCCCAGCTATTCGAGAGGCTGAGGCAAGAGAATCCATTAAGCCCAAGAGTTTGAGGTTGCTGTGTGTTGTGATGCCACGGCACTCTACCCAGGGTGACAGCTTGGGACTCTGTTTCAAAAAAAAAAAAAAAAAAGAATTGCTGGAACCTATAATAACTCTATGTTTAACCTTTTGAAGACAGCCAGACTGTTTTCAAAAGCAGCTGCATTGTTTTATGTTCCCATTAGCAGCATACACAGGTTCTGTTTTCTCCACCTTCTTTACAGTACTTGTCATTACTTGCTGTTTTGTTTTAAGAGTCCTAGAGGGTGTGAATCAGAGTCTCCTGTGGCTTTCATAAACATTTCTCTTATGTCCAGTGAAATTCAGAATCTTCATGTTCTTACTGGCCATTTGTATATACTCTTGGGACAAATGTCTATATACAACCCTTCCCATTTTAATTGTACAATTTGGGGATATATTTTTGAATCATAAGCATTCTTTATATATTCTAAGTACAAGTATTTTATTAGATAGATTATTTTCAAATATTCTCTCCAATTCTATAGGTTAGGCTTTCACTTTCTAACTGATTTTTTTAAAGTAAAATCATTTTTATTCTAATGAACTTCAATTTATCTCTTCTTTCTTCTGTTGCCCATGCTTGGTGTAATATCTAAGAAGGAGATTTTCTAACCAAAAATCACAAAGATTTAGTCCTAGATTTTCTTCTCAGAGTCTTATATTGTGTTCTTCTATCTGTGCCTATGATCCATTGGAGTTAGTATTTACAAATGTGATGAGAAAGAGACCTATCTTTATTTTTTGCATATGAATAGTATATAAAATTTTCAAGGTATTCTTTATTAAAAAGCTCATTTTTCCCTTTTTTTTTTTTTTTTTTTTTTTTTGAGACAGAGCCTCAAGCTGTCATGCTGGGTAGAGTGCTGTGGCATCACAGCTCACGACAACCTCCAACTCAAGCGATTCTCCGGCCTCTGCCTCTCAAATAGCTGGGAATGCCTGGCTAATTTTTTGGTAGCAGCCATCATTGTTATTTGGCCGACCTGGACTGGATTCGAACTCGGCTACCTCAGGTGTGTATGGCTGATGCCTTAGCCGCTCAAGCCACAGGTGCAGAGCCCACTTTTTCCTATTGAATTGTCCTCCTATCCCTGCTAAAAATAAATTTTCCTCACATGTAAGTGTTTATTTTTGGTTGCTCGATTTTCTTTTCCGTTCCTTTCCTTTTCTTTTCTTTTTTCTTCTCTTTTTCTTTCTTTTCTTTTCTTTTCCTTTCCTTTTCTCTTTGTTTTTTCTTTTCATTTTTTTTTTTTTTTTTTTTTTTTTCCTGAGATAGATTTTCACTTTGTTGAACCTGGTTAGAGTGCCATGGTGTTAACCTAGCTCACAGCAATCTCTAACTCTTGGGCTCAAGCAATCCTCCTACCTCAGCCTCCTGAGTAGCTGGGACCATAGGTGCCTGCTAACATGCCTGAGTTCTTTTTTCTAATTTTGTTAGAGACTGGTCTCACCCTTGCTCAGGCTGGTCTAAACTCCTGAGCTCAAGCAATCATCTCAACTCAGTGCACTGGGCTTAACAGGTCTGAGCCTGCACACCTGGTGTGGATGCTAATTTTATTTTGTCTATTGGACATCCTATGCCAGTACCACACTGTCTGAGTTACTATAGTTTTGTAGTAAGCTTTGAAAATGGGAAGCGCTTGTCCTCCTACTTTGTGCTTCTTTTTCAAGATTACGTTGGCTATTTAGGGTAATTTGAAATGCTATATATATATTTAGGCTCAATTTACCTTGTCCATTTCTGCAAATAAACCAGGTAGGATTTTGAAAGGGATTATATCTAGTCTACATAGAAATATTTGTGGAACATTAACTTTACAATATCATCTTTAAACCATGAAAAATGTCTCCTTGTTTATGTATTTGGGTCTTCTTTATTTCAACAGTGTATTGTGGTTGTCATAAGTTTTGCTTCTTAAATTTATTCCTATTTTATTATTTTTTTATGTTTTTATAAATGGGAATGTTTTCTTAATTTCATTTGGGAATTCTTCATTGCTTGTGTGTAGAAATACAATAGATTTTATATCATAATATTATTTTCTTTGCTGAATTTGTTTATTATCTCTCAATGTCTTATTGGATTTCTTACAATTTTCTCTATAAAAGATCATTTCTTCTGCAAATCGAGACAGTTTTATTTCTTTCTTTCCAATTTAGATGCTTTTTATTTCATTTTCTTAACCCCAAAACAATGTTGACTAGGAGAGGTAGAAGACGATATCCTTGTTTTGTTCTTATAGTAAGGTAGTATTTTGTCTTTCATTATGTATGATTTTATTTTTTTCTCCCCCCCACCCTTTTTTTTTTGTTGTAGTTGTTACTGCTGGGTTTTTGTTTGCTTATTTATTTATTTGTTTTAGCTGGCCGGGGCCGGGTTCAAACCTGCCACCTCGGTATATGGGGCCAGTGCCCTACCCACTAAACCACAAGCACCGCCCCTCATTATGTGTGCTTTTAAAGTGAGGAAATTTTATAAATAGCCTTTATCAAGTTAAAAAAAAGTCACTTAAATTTCTAGTTTGTCATGTCTCATTTACTTATTTTTGGTGTTGTTGCAATTAGGGGACTTTCTTCATAAAATCTTTTCCCAGGCTAATGACATCAAGAGTTTTTCCCATGCTTTCATATGGAACCAGAAAAAAACCCTGAATAGTTAACACAATTTTAAGAAATAAAAACAAATCTGGAGGCATCACATTGCCAGATGTCACATTATACGACATGGCAATAGTGATCAAAACAGCATGACATTGCACAAAAATAGAGACATAGGTCGATGGAATAGAACAGAGAACCTAGAGATGAAACCAGCTGCATATCACCATTTGTTTTTTGATAAACCAAAAAAACCATACATTGGGGAAAAGAATTCCTATTTAACAAATAGTGCTAGAAGAACTGGTTAGCCACATGTAGAAGACTGAAACTGGACCCACACCTCTCACCAATTACAAAAAAAGTGACTCAGATTGGTTAAAGATTTAAATTCATCATTTTTTAATTTATGTCTGATGATTAGTGATGTTGAACTCCTTTTAATATAACTATTGCCCATTTTTTTGTTTTGCCCAATCTTTTCTTGTTTTCTTTTTCAAAGAAAACAAAAAAAAAATTCTGTTCAGGTCCCTTCCCCATTTTTAAAATCAGATTATTTGTTTATCTGCTATAGAGTTGTAAGTGTTCTTTATACATTTTGTACACTAACTCCTTACCAGATACATGAATTACAATATTTTCTCACATTCTATATGTTATTTTTCATTTTGGTGATTGTTTCCTTTGCTGTGCAGACCCTCTATTTTGATGTAGTACCACTTACTTAGTTTTTCTTTTATAACCTGTGCTTTTGGTATGATATTCAAAAAGTATTGCCCTGGTATGTTAGGAAATTATCCTCTACATTCTCTTATAGCAGATTTATGGTTTGGGGACTCACATGCATGTCTTTTATCCATTTCAAATTGACTTTTGTGCATGGTGTGAAATAAGTGCCTGAAATTCCAGCATATGTGAGTCTGAGGTGGGAGGACTGCTTGAGTCCAGAAGTTAGAGGTTACAGTGCACTGTGATCACATTATTGCACTCTAGACTATGAGACAGAGGAAGGCCTGTCTCTGGAACAAATAATAATAATAATAATAATAATAATTTTATAAAGGTAAGAATATATTTTATTCTTTTGCATGTGGGAATCTGTTTTCTCAACACCATTTTTTGAAAAGAATATTATTTTCCCATTATGTCCTCTTGGTACTCTCATTGGAAATCAGTGGACTGTATATATTTGGAATTATTTCTGAGCTTTTCATTATGTTCTGTTGGTCTTTGATTATGTCTGTACTACATTGTATTAATTAGAATAACTTTTGGGCTGGGTGCAGTGGCTCACACCCATAATCCTAACACTCTGGGAGGCTGAGGCAGGTGGATTGCCTGAACTCACAGGGTCGAGACCAGCCTAAGCAAGAGCAAAACTTGTCTCCAAAAATATCTGGGGATTGTGGTAGATGCCTGTAGTCCCAGTTGTTCAGAATACAGAGGCAAGAGAATCACTTAAGCCCAAGAGTCTGAGGTTGCTATTGGCTATGACGCTATGGCACTCTACCATGGAAGACAAAGTGAGACTCTTTTTCAAGAAAAAAATAGTATAACTTCGTAATATAATTTTAAATAGAAACACTCATTGGCCCCACATAAAACATTGAGGCAATAAAGTTTCATTCTCCTATGTTCCCAAGGAAAAGAAAACCTGGTAGGCATGAAAGTGAGATGATTCTACAACATTCCTGAATACATTGAGTCTGAAGTGCTAGACATTGTCCAAGTGTACATCTTTATATGTCTTAAGTTTCTGTTCCAAAATATGAATTGAACTAATTTACTTATTTGGAGTACAACCCATTTACACTGGAAGTTTCTCTTGCCTTAAAAAAAGGCAATCATCATTGTCCTCTGTTAAACACATAGTTACCTACCCAATAGCCTAACATCCCCATCCCCCTTAATTCTCTAGTTTTCTAATGTTTAATATCAATGATGGGGAAGAATAAGCACATATAAAAAGTATTTTGTGAAATTGAAACAAAATATAAGAAAAATGATATTTTTTCCCTATAGTATTAAATCAAATATTTATTGAAAATCTACTTATGGAGAGAACTATTTTTAATATTAGTGACTCAGCAATGAATGGGAGAGAAGGTGCTAAAATACAACAAATGAGATAAATTAGTAAGTGTTTATATTTAATAGAACAATATTGACAAGTATTAATGATAAAATTAAGGAAGAGAAGTGGTAAGGGAGCACTGGTTGCAACAAGGCAATTTTAGATATAGTGACCAGGGAAAGAATCATTATAGTCATGGATTTTACATGATTATTGAAAGAATTGAAGAGAAAAGACTACCAGGTAGAGGCAATAAAAAGTACCAAGGGGCTCGGCGCCCATTGCTCAGTGGGTAGGGCACCAACCACATACACTCAAGCTGGCGGGTTTAAGCCTGGCACAGGCCTGCTAAACAACAATGACAACTGCAACCAAAGAATAGCCAGGTGTTGTGGTGGGCGCCTGTAGTCCCAGCTACTCAGGATGCTGAGGCAAGAGAACTGCTTAAGCCCACGAGTTTGCTGTGATCTGTGATGCCACAGCACTCTACCACAGGCAACATAGTGAGACTGTGTCTCAAAAAAAAGTTAAAGTACTAAGGCCCCAGAGTGGAAATATTCCTGGGAGTTTTTAAGGAAATGCAAGGAGATCAGTATAGCTGGAGCACAGTGATTAGATAAGATCCAAGAGTTGATAGAGAATGGTGTCAGGCCATGTTTTACAACTCATGCAGAATAACAAAGAGAATCAGATTGCTAAATGAGACTCCCACAAATAAGAGAGCTTTGCCAGTATCATAATTTCAAACACAATTTCAAGCATGTAAGTCATCATGAGCAACTGGATGGGTAAGGATAAGTCTTGGAATTTAACTGTAGCTTTCTCAGTCCTTCCTTATCACATTGAATATATTCTGGCTCAGATTAACATGTAAGATATAGTAGGAAGAATAAGGGCCTCCCAAAGATGTCCATGTTCTAAATACTTAAATTTGTCAATATGCTAAGTTACTTAGAAAAGCAAGAATTAGGTTGTCCCTCTTCCTCTCCCCTCTCCCGCCTCTTCTCTCCCTCTGGTAAGACTGTATTTGTGTTTTATCATTTGTATGAGTGTAAGTTTTTATATATTGGTTTCATAATAGTATTGAGTACATTAGATACTTTTTTTTTCCATTCCTGAGATACTCCATCATTAGAAAGACAGTCCCCACATCTCAGTGAATATAACTGACCCCTGACAGGTGAGCTTTTCTATGGGAAAATGGGAAACCAAACCCTTCTCCTTTGCTTATACTATTATGATAATGGATTTGAAAACATAGAGCTATCACTTTACTTTGTTTTTATTTGTCTACTCTGAAATCTGCCAGCACAACCCTATCAAGCTCAGCTGAGCTCTTGACAAACTGGCTCTAAGGAAAGAAGATGTGGACCCAATGTGTTTGCAACAGTTCTTCCAAGGGGAAGATCAAGGAGGCAGAGAATAGAGAGATGTGCTATGAGGACTCAAATCTTTGTTACTGGCTTTGAATGTGGCAAAAGAAGACCATGGGCTAAAAAGTGGAGCAGGCAATGACACAGATCCTCTCCTAGTAAAGGAACACTGCCCTGCTAACACCTTGATTTTAGCTCAATGAGACGAAGATCAAATTTCTGACCCACAGAACTATAAGATAATATAATTTCTATTGTTTAAGCCACTAAGTTTGTAGTAGTTACAGCAATGGTAAAAAACTATTCATGAGGTCTCAAAGCTATAAGTACGGTTCACTTCATTTGTACACAAGAGAGCCATCTCATCATGATACAGCTCTGGTTTATGCTCAGTTCATTTCCTAGTTTAAATGACATTTTTTATGGAACTATGTGCCATAAACTCAAAAATCTTAGGTTGTCTTTATTTCTAAGCAATCAGGTACATCATGCTGAAGAATCCCTTACGAAATTTCTTCAGCCAGACAATCTGTCATTAGCATGTTTCTGAGAAGATGATACTGGATAAGCCGTCATATTCTCTCAGAGACACCTCTCTACCCTGCAATGGGAGATAAGGGACTACAGCCAATTTTGCTCAATCCTTTCTTTCCAGGATTTCTACTTTTCTTCTGTAGGTTGTATCTCCAGATATTCTCCTCTAAACAATCTGAAAAATCTGATTTTATATCTATAGTGACCCTCTATCAGGATCTGTAGAAATAATTCTACATACTTGATTTTAACTTTGACAAAAGGAAGTGGATAGTGACAGAATCCCCAAAATAGGCAAAATGGCTAAAATTAAAAAAAAAAAAAATTTTAAAAAGGAAAAAAAGACATGGATATAGAAACTCCAGGATCTCCATCAAAAGCTGAATTCCAATGGGTAAAGTAAATTATTACTGGCATTAAAGGGAAGCACAAAGTGTTTTTGGAACACATTGGATGGAGATAGTACTGACTAATGAAACAGCAATTATCAGGGGAAGATGAGTGTGATGACAATATGTCAGATGAGAGAATATTTTAAGAAAAAAGAGCAGGAAAGGAGGCCATTTTAGTTCATGTATAATATGAATTTTAATGGGAAATCTCAAAGTTTTTATTTACTCATAACTATAGGCTAGTCTGAAAATATATGAAATATAATTAACAAAATGTTGACATTCTGAAGTTACCCCCTTCATCCTGCCTTCTTTTAGTGGTTATAGGAATAAATCCACACACAAACATCACGTTTAAACAAAGATTTAAAAAATTTCTTTAAAAGTACCGTCATGACTACATAATGACATTCAAGTCAGGGACAGACTGCATATACAACAGTGGTCCCAACGATTACACGGAAGCAACAACAATGCTGTCGCCTAGTTGTTTGTAGCCACATGGTAACACCATGCCAGGCGTACTCCCATGTCTGTGGTGATGCTGTTGTAAACAGCCTACTGGGCTGCCAGTCATGTCCATGCACAGCACGTACAGTTACATTTAATACATAATCCTTGATAATAGGAAAAGGTTATGTTACTAATTTATGTGTTTAGTACAGTATCCTTTTTATCGTCATTTTAGAATGTGCTCCTTCTAAAATCCGAAGAAACAGTTAAGTAAAACAGGCTCAGGCAGGTTTTTCATAGAGAAAGACATTTTTATCATAGGCTCTATGCCTGTTTTTGCCCCTGAGGACCTTCCAGTGAGACAAATGGGGAGGTGAAAGGATACTGAGTAGGTCTAGGCTAAAGTATGGGTTTGTGTCTTCCTTTTTACCAAAACATTGAATAATTAAAAAAAAAAAAAACCAAGAAATAGGGAAAACCTTAAAGATAAAGGATATAAGGAAAAAGAATATTTTTGTATAGCTGAACGATGTATGTTTAGAGCTAAGTGCTATTACAAAAAAAAGTTGAGTTTAAAAAATTAAAAGTTTATAAAGTAAAAATATTATAGCAAGCTAAGGTTAATTTATTATTAAGAAATAAAAGGAGAAATGGAGCAAGATGGCTGACTAGAGGCACTGGCCACCAGGACATGCCAACAAAGAAGACAAAGTTTCAGGTAATAAAGGATAGCTCAAGTGGAATCCTGGAGGAGAGGTGACAGAACTTATCCTTACCGTGGAGGTCCCATGGAAAGAAGTTGCAAAGCAAAACAAGAAGGAGCAAGATTTTGGCAGACACTGACCCTTGTGAAATTCAAAGTTGAGTGGAAAGGGTGGGTGGGAGTGTTTATTTTCTTCCCCATAACATCTGTGGCAGGGTGCTAGCTCTCAGTCTGTTGGAGAGTCCTTCTCCCGGCACTAGTCCAAGCACTGTAGCCATTGGCAAACTAAGAAGTGCTTAAGAACAGAGCACCGGGCTGCCAGCCAGCAAAGGGTCGCTTCTCCCCTCCACAGACCGGAGCTGCAGTGGTGGACCCCAGATTACTTCTGGACTGCCTGGGGTGGGGAGTCAGAGCCCTTCAGACTCCTTCTCAGAGGATCCCACACAAACCTTCCCCAGCACCTGCTCAGACTGTGATGACAGTAAAGGACCAGGAAGGCATAGGAGAGCAGCAGTATTCCTGAATTCCCTGCAGGGCAGGCTGCCCCAAGGGACCAGGGATGAGAAATGCTTTTTGAGACAATGGAAAGCAGAGTGTACACTCAGAGCTCCTAGCTCATGATCCAAAGCTGTCTGCCCCTCTCCCAGTGGACACACGTAGGCTGAGAAGAGTCTAGTTCATAGGACAAGAGAGTATTCCCAACCCAGAAAAAAGCAGCACCACAGCCTGGAAAGGATAGGGAAGTGGGGAACTCCCATATGCCACTCAAAGCAGCAGATGTAGCTGCTGCTGCCCCCAAGCACAAGTTGTTAGGGTGGGCGTGCCACTGATGGACACTTCTGGGCTTGTGGTGGAGGTTGCACCCTGTAAGACTGTGCTCACTGTGCCTGGGTTTTACATAGAGGGTGCGGCTCCTTGCCTTCCCTTCATAAAGAGATAACACTTTCTGAAACTGTCCCAAACAGACAGTCTCATCTCTTGTATCTCTACATTGTTGGATCCACATCTGACACTCTCCAGCACTGCTTGGACCACAGCAACCTGGGGGTAATAGTGTGTCTGACAGGACCTGTGGGATTCCTGGAGCTTGGTCATTCAAGGCAGCTGCGTCTAGCTGAGAGAAAAACGTAACTTGCAGAGGGCTTCTGGGAACAAAAAAGACCAGAGCACAAAGCTCTTCAATTTAGAGCCATCTCCTCCTCTTCCTTCCTCTGTCCATTGTTGCTGAGGTAACCACAGCCCTTCCTCCTTGGGCTGGCACAGGAACCACACGAGGCAATCAAACCAGCCACTTGACAATGGTTGCCTCACTTCTGACAGTGCACCCCTCTCTTGTACAGAGAGTGGGACTCATGCCTTTCCCTTTATAAAGTTATAGCAAGCTCTTTGCCCCCAAAGACAAAAACTATTGCCTCCAGTGGGGGAGAGTGGTGCAAGCAGTTCTCTCCCTGAGCTGCCTACCTTTTCTGGGAAGAGCCTCCATCCCTGGAATCAAGTCCCTGGCACAGCTGCCTCTGCCTCATGGGAACATTTCAGCAGCAGCCCCCAGCCATTCTGGGAGCCCAGAATTCAGAGGTTTAAGCTTTCTCTGCTACCTCTGCCATAGCCAGAGCTGTATGGATGGTAGGAATTCAGGAACTTTGGTATTCCCCAAGGACAAACATTGCCACATCTGCTGAGGAAGGATGGAGGGGGCAGGCCTGGACCCTAGTTTCCCTACACCACTACACCCCTAACTGAGTATTTCAGCTGTAGTGCACAGACGTCTATTAGCCCAGTACACAGAAAATTGGGCTGCCTCCACCACTCCTACTGCAGGTCGTCCGGGGAGAAGGTGGGAAGCTGGACAGCTTTGTTCCCTAGAAAGACAGAGCCCCTTGTCACTTTTGAGAGAGGGAGGTGTGAGCAGATTGTTACCCACAGCTGCCCACCTCAACTAATCATGTCAGGAGGGGCCCACCCATCCTGTGGCAGTTCACAATGATCTGCCCTTTCCCTGCCTGAGCATTCTTCCAGGCTGGAAAATCATCCCATTTCTCACTATCCCAGCCAGTGGCTGACCTCAGGGAAACCAGATTCACCAGTTTGATCTTAGGCAGGTCTCTCCAGAACTCAAGCCCGCTATTCAGGGACTGGAATCTGGAGATTGCCTCACATAGTTCACCATTGTTGAAACCTGAGCATTCTCCCACGGGTCTGAGGTCCAGCCAACACAAACTGCCAGCAACACCAGAGTGGCTACTTACCTGCGTGAGCTGAAAGGCAGTGTACCTCTCCTTCTTGACACTAAGCAGCAGTGTTTCCATCGGAGGAGAATGGGCGGACCACAAAGCTATCTGTTTTGAGCTGAAGCAAGAGAGGTTCCGTATGAGATGAGACCAACAGAATGAAATAACAGTCTGCAAAGGATCACCTGCTATTTCAACACCTGCAAAGGATCACACTGGCTGTCCAGCCGTGGACTCCAAACAAAATGAAGTTTTTGAAATGTCAATTATGCAAATCAAAATGTAGACCACAAGTAAGCTCAATGAGATTCATGAGGAAGTTGAAAACCAAAACAAAGAAGTCAAAACATACCCTAGGATATGAAGGAGAATTCACTAAAGAAATTGATTTTAAAAAAAACAAAAACACAATTTCTAGAAATGAAAAAGAAGGTCTCATTAATAGACAAGACCATGATGAAGCAGAAAAAAAGAATTTCAGACTCGGAAGACAAGCCTCATGAATCAATCCATTTGGTCAAAAATAAAGAAAAAAGGAACCAAAACAAATGAACAAAGTCTTTAAGAAATATAGGATTATTTAAAATCTCCAAAGAAAAGAATTGTAGGCATCACTGAGCGAGAAGAAAAAGCAAAAAAGCAAGCAAATAGTGGAGACTACGAGAAAATAGTGAAGACATCTTTCGTGGTCTTGCTAGAAATTTAGACATCCAGATATAAGAAACTCAATGGTTAGAGCTGTTTATTGAACTACGATATTTTAAAACTTGTGAAATGCTCTGAAACATATGTATGAAATGCACAAAATGCTGAAGCCTTTAAATCAAGCCATATGTATGTGTGTTTTTCCTGACTCTCCTGTAGTTCTAAAGATCACTTGGGAGTAGGAAAGTTTTTTAATGTGATTGCTAAATTTTCAAATCACTACACACTGTTTAGTAAACTGGTTTCCATTCTTGAAGCACTAGTTTCTGAAATAGTTAGTATTTATCTGAAACACAAAAATAGACATAAAAATAGCTGTTCCCTGGATTTAGGCAAGTGTGAGTTTGTGATGTACTATGTACATGAGGCTTGATCACCACCCACTTTGTCTTGCTGAGGAGACTCTTTTCCTCCTCTCGTCAGCAAGACTCTGAAATGTGGGAATTTGGCTGAAACTGACTTCCTGTTTCTTGCCAGCATGTCTAAGAGATGGCACTGCTGGGAGTGTAATGTAAAAGAACAGACAGCTGTCCCCAGGCTTGAAGACTCATCTGGTGTATTAGTCTAGAAAACCAACTTGACATAAATTTAACCTTTAAAGGGTGTATATAAAAATAAATTTCTTGTGCAATTCTCTATTAAAAGAACACGAGTTATTTTTCCACTGTAAAAACGTCTGTGGTTCAAAATCAGGCCTTTATAGTGTCTCTATCCTGAGAGAGAGCTAGTGGTTTCAGTAGTTAGATTATCAGTACTATTGGGATTCAACTAATTAATTTTGTTACCTCAAAAATACCTCAAGGAGGTCACATTATTAAACTTTGATTGAATGCAGTAGCAAGGCCAGAAAACTTTAACAAGCAAAAAAAAATCACCTACAATTCATAGAATTCCAGAAAATATAATACTACTTATTAATTACAACCATAAGTCAAGACAAGCTGTGCTAAAATTCAGAAAAAAATATTCTGTAACAATAGCTATCATTTGGCTTCAAGCAAATTAATTTCCTTGAGCTACATGCCTCTGTAATATAAAAACAATAAGAATAATTAGTTCATGAGGTATTTTTGAGAATTAAATAATGAGTGTAAAAACATTATATACGTTGAGAACCAGCAAAAATGTAATATTATCATTAAATATATTTTTAAAAAGATAAAATGTTTATGTATAAAGATTTTATGCCTTTGGACATTACCCAATTCTTTGTTAATAAATACATTCTATTGTATGTTATTTGTTCATGAATAATGAAAGTAGTGCAGTGGATACCTAGAGGGCTCTATAGCAACAAGGGAGAAATCTCATAATAAAAGGCAATTGTTGTGTGAACAGGTTTCATTATTCCTGGATAGGACTCTCCTATGAAGAGTTTTTCCTTTCTGTAATTACATACTTTGTTCATTGACTAAATTGCTTTTCAGAGATTGATCCGTTCATACCCACCTACTTGAATGCAGAGAAATTGCCCTAACCATTACTCTCCCTAGGCAGAAAAACTACTAAATCCTGTAGTAGCTATGATGCTTCTAATCTGATGTAAGTGAGGGAGTCCATCAAGAGTTGCAGCATCATGGGAATCTGCTATCCATTTGAGAAAATTCCTTTTGTCAGTAAGAGTCCATAACTTATCCCACTGACGTTCACCCTCCCTACTCTGTGATGCATCTTAACCATATCAGGAGACGTGGCATAGTTCATAACCTGCCTGTCTTCTACTATTCTCTCCCAATATTGATCGAACCGTAGCTTGAAAGTAATTCTCATCTTACGCACTTTGCATTTATGATCCTGGCCAATGTAAACCTTTCAAAAGTTGCACTGTTTCTGAAACAATTTGAAAATCAAAGGCATTTAATTTCTTCAAACTGAAAATATAGGTGGGAATGATGTATAGTGAACTGAGATCCTAATACCATTTAGGGTGCTACCTTCTGACAAATATATGATAGGGATCCAGGATCCAGCACAAATGACGGACTAGGAAAAAGTGAGATTTTCTCTCATGTAGCAAAGTAACCTCCAGAACAGAACCAGAAGAATATCAAACTAAAAAATAGAAATGTATAGTCCTTGGCACTGCTACATCAGTATTACTTTGAACTTTCCACCCCATCTCCCAGTCTCTAGGGATTTTAAGTGAGATGGGATTAAATTTATTTTTTTGTTTGTCATTTTGCATGTATTAATTAATTAACATTTACATATATGATCCCTCAAATGATCAAAGTATATTTTAATTTTGCGCACTATAGGAACTGGGACAGCACATTAAAATTGTGAAATGAGTCTTCAATATATGGAACACATGGGTTTCACCTGAGCATTTTGATTCAATTTCCAAACATCAGACCAAAGAACATTTAGCTTTAACATGTCCTACAAGTGATTCTATTGTGAACCCATAATATACACAAGTCTGTAAAATATCACCTTGTTTTGCAGAATGATGACATTTAAGACAAGGCTTTTTATTAATCTTACTCCTCTGTACTCGTATTCAGTGGAGAATGACTCTGTGCTGAACAAGGAGAAAAAGTGAGGGTTGTGGAATGAGATAGGTTATTAGTTATCACATGCTATAGTACTTAATGGTACACTAAATTTGCATAGTCTGGAGCATCAGTAACATCCAATGACTTCAGTGATAGAAGCTTACTTTGTAGAAATCAAATTTTATAACAAAATAAATAATTTTATTACATAATAAATGATAAAAACATCAAAAAATGAAAATATTCTTTCTTCTACCTATCAACTTGTCTTCAAAATTCCTATAGTTAACTAGGAAGTTAATAGTTTTATAGGAAACTTGCAGAATAAAAAAAAAGTAGACATTTTAATGTGTGTACCCTTTTCATTAATTAAAAGAGAAAGAATGATCTTTACCTTTCTTTTTCTTTATACAGTAATATATTTTGATGGTGATCTCATGAAATAAAATATAGATACCATTTGTAACAAATATATAACATCAGTGTAAAGATACGGCTCCATATATTAAAATATTTTCACTTTGGTGTATTCTAATGTGAAGCCCCAAGTTAATAACCACTTCACAAAGCTAGGTTTTATTTTCCATTAAAATAAACTATAGTAGATGTCAAGCTGTATATGGGATTTTGTTATTACAAAAAATACTATAATAATTTCCATTTCTACTTGTGTTAGCATATTTTAAAATACATTCCTGGAAGAGATATTTCTGAGTCAAAGAGTATTTCTATTATTAATATTGATATGTTACTATATTATGTAACCCTTGTTCCAAAAAATTACCAGTTGAAATTCTCATCGATAGTGTAAGAGCACTTACCAACAGTGATTTTTATAACTTCTTTAATTTTGGGGGTAATGTATTTAGATATATCTCTATTTAATTATCATTATCTTTAATAGCCCTGAATTGAGCAACAGAGTGCAACCCCAAAATTCAAATACCATCAAACCTTCACCCAAATGCTCACATAAAAGGGATGTCCTATGGGACCTGCCCAGCCACTATGAGAGCATCAGTTCCATTAAATTTGCTTCCTCCTCTATGAATCATGTAAGGATAATGGGAAATGCACATATTCTGGCTATTTGCCAAAAAGAAAAAAACTGACATATCATCCACTCTAATTGAAAATTTGTTCATTTGAAATTCATAAAATCTGCAGTTTGATTGAGAAGACTCTTTGATTCCTAGGGGATTTCAAATTTACAATTTGATTAGTCTTAGGATAGACTTCTGAGAAACTAAATTTTGAGTGTAAGAAAGGAACTATGAACATGTAGCCTCTTTATTATGTGAATAGCCTCACACGTCCATATTTGAATATCATCCTGTACTACCTAAGGTTCTGTCTATACATGAAATAGGACATTGAACCATTTAAAAAGTTATGGAGACTGTAAGAACTCCAAAACTTAAAAAACGTATTTTAGTCTCTCTTCTACCCACTGAAGGTTGTTTTTTCTTGGAATTGATAGTTACTGAGTGGCAAAAAGACGATACCAAATACGTACTGGGGGAGAAACTTCCATGAGCCGCTGACATTTCTGTCTGAAGTACAGTTCACTACGTCATCCTTGGCCTTGTTTAGAGCTTTAAGATATGGTAGGAATAAACATATGTTCTGATAATAGAAAAGTCAATAATAAGATGGTTTTTTTACATTCTTGCAAATGATTTTGGTTTCATTGCTGCCCTATTATGCTGATAATCTGACAAATTGATCCAATCACTTGCATTTTCTGGCTAATGGTAGAGTGGTTTGCCACTAGCTTTTGGAATCACTGTGCTAGTCAGCGATGGGGCATTTAGTATTTGATATACATGTATAAAAGTATATAAAAATGGAAGCATAAATTGGGTGATTTATGTAACTCATTTTTATAAGTACAGAAATCTGAATTTTTTTTTTGACTTACCAAATACATCTACATGAGATATCAAATAAAATGCACATATTACTTGGCCTACCTTTATTTATGATATGGCAGCTACAAAGGTAATGTAGGTGACAGCTAGGTAGATGGATGGAGATCTGAAATCATTAGTGCCAAACATTTAGCAAAACTTTGAATGTGGAGTGGAGATCTGGTAGGTAAGACAAAAATCTTTCACTTTTTACATAAACTTTTCATTATTTCATTTTTTATGCCTTTTTTCGCAATAAGCATGTGTTTCATATTTGGAAATTTAATCCTGTAAATAAAATAAAAATAAACCATAAGTAAAAATGATTATTTAGACATATTTGATCCTTAGCCATGCTCAATAGTATAAGGGATTAATTATTATTGACTATACCCCAAGACCGTGGGGGTGAGTTCTGTAGCAAATGTACTAGTCCATAGTTCAAATATAAAGACTTCTCTTTCTAAAAATTTTAAAAAAAGTAAATAAAAATATGTAAAGTACCTAATAAGTAGGGGCATACACTGTGACTAAAAATGAAAAAAACAAAAAGTCTTTATTATCAATCTGCCCTTAGAATAAACATAGGTTATAAGGATTTGGGCAGATGGACCTTTTAGTGTTTTATCCATATATGAGTAAAATATTTCATCATTCTCCATCACACCTAAGCTCTATACTTGCTATGCGATTTTAAAAAGCTGAAAATATGTTTTCAACATCATAATTTTAAAAGTAAAAGTATTTACACATAGATTTTATATATATATACATTTTAGCATTTATTTTATGTGTGCGTATAAATATGTATAGCTTTTGAAACCCTTAAGCATTAAAAAGTCATACATTACAAATGATACAAAATTTCTTCTTTTTACTTTATAGCACACAAAATATTGGATGCTATGTTCCATTTCCAGTATTATCTATATGGCTATTTTTAATTTTTTATTAGTTGTAGCTTTAGGATTTTTCCTCCTAAGTTTAGATCTTACAAAATTCATATGGTAGAAACCTTTTGCTATCTTCATGACTTCATAGTTCATGCTGATATAATTTACACTAAAATTCCATTAAAATGTTCTGAGAGATTTTCAATCAATTAAACAAAATAAGAAATTAACCTAACAATATCCTGTATTGATTGGATGCATTTAAACTAATTGCTTGAAAGCATATCTCTCTCTCAGAAGAGCAATATCCTGTATAGCAAGATTGTATCATCTAATGTATAAATAAACTAAGCTAACACAAATAAATACTTAATTTTCCATTCAGAATTACCATGGCAGGGTGTTAAATCTCTTCTTGCTATAAAAAAAAAGTATTCCAGTAATGAATTAAGCAGTTTAACAACTGCCATTATGCTTTAAAACAATTCAATATGGAACTTAATCTTCAGACATACTGAAAATGTGCAGCCACTTCACAACTATGAACTAACCTATTTTAAACATTTTGGGGATAAACAGAATGTTTAGACATAAGTTGAAGAGCATAATAGTAATAGCAGGATGATTTGATCTTTAAGATGAGACATCAGAGAGAGAGGATTTACTTTACTGATAAGCATTTCTGTATAGATATATCCCCAACTGTGTAAATGTTAAAGTTTAAAGGTAAACAAAGAGTGTCAAGAATATGTTGAGTTGTTCAGATATTTGCTATAAAATTACGCCTTTGGGTGACTAGAACTATCTAAATAAATAAATAAGAGAAGTATCAAGGAAAAGGAAAGAGAAGAGCAAGATAAAAGATACATGTGTTAATCTATTTTGTGTTTCTATAGAAGAATATCTGACGCTGGGTAATTTATGTATATATAAGAGATTTATTTTACTCTCTTTTTGCTGACTGTGTAAGAAGTCTTGCGTCAGCACCTGCTTCTGGTAAGGGCTCAGGGAGCTTCCAATACAGGCAGAATGTGAAGGGGAATCAAGTGTGTCGCGTGGTGAGAGAGGGCACAAGACAAGGAAGAGAAGGGGCTCTTTAGACAACCAGCTTCATATAAACTGTAATAATGAAGTGAGAACTCACTGGTTATTGCAGGGAGGGCACCAAGCCATTCAGGGGGGATCTGTCCCCAAACTGAAATACCTCCCACGAGAGCTCACCTCCAACACTGGGGATTAAATACCAACATGAGATTGTGAGGGGTTAAATACCCAAGCCAAATCAATGTATTATAAGTATACATAGGTAACTGAGGGATATCTAGGTGTATAATTGTATATATAATACAAATATGCAAAGTCACAGGGTAGATTTGAGAATGTGGAGAGAGAAGAAGCAAGAGATGTAGAAAGGACTATCTGTAAGGAAGGCCATGAGGTATTTAATTGTCTCATGGAGATTTTGTTTATTCATGGAAGTATTAAACTAAGGAATTGTCTTAGTCTGTTTGTGCTACTATAACAAAATACCCGAGTCTACGCAGTTTATGCAAAATGCATTTATTTCTCACAGTTCTGGAGGCTGAGAAGTTCAAGACCAAATCTCCAACAGGTTTGATGTCTGGTGAATGCTCTTCTCTGCTTCTAGATGGTGCTTGTTGCTGCATCCTCTGGAGAGGACAAATGTTGTCCTCACATGGCAGAAAGGAGGGAAGGGCAAATGGGAATTTGAATGCTAGGTCTTCACACAGTGAAAGAACCAGGAGTGAAAAATCACACTCTCTCAAGCCCTGTTATGAGGGCTCTAATTTCATCCATGACTGTCATCCTTGTGACTTCATCACCTCCTAAAGGCCCTACATTTTTTTTTTTTTTTTGCAGTTTTTGGCCGGGGCCAGGTTTGAACCCGTCACTTCCAGTATATGGGGCCAGTGCCTCACTCCTTTGAGCCAAAGGCACTGCCCAAGGCCTTACATTTTAACTAACACATTGGCCACTCTATTTCAGCACATACATTGTGGGAGCCACATTCAGATTGGCATAAATAAATCTAAGAGGCAGAGTAAGCACAAAAACTGGGGGCAGTAGGTGGGGAATGTAATGAGATTTTAAAGATAAAGAGGATAAATAAGGAAATAATGAAGAGTTAGGCCTTGGCTGGGCACAGTGTGCACTCCTATAATCCCAGCACTTGGGGAGGCCAAGGCAGGTGGGTTGCTTGACTTCTGAGCAAGAGTGAGAGCCCATCTCTACCCAAGTGAGAAAAATTAGCCAGGCATTGTGGTGGGAGCCTATAGACCCAGCTACTTGGGAAGCTGAGGCAGGAGGATTGCTTGAACCTAAGAGTTTGAGGTTGCTATGAGCTTTATATGATGCCACAGCACTCAACCCCAGGGTGACAGAGAGTCTCATAAAAAAGAAAAAATTAACCCTTTTAGGCAGTTAGAAAATGTAATTTTTTAAAATGTGGTTAATTAATTACAATAGTGATAGAATAACAAGGTGAATAACTTTTATGTTTCTAGATGAGACACTGTTTGAAAAATGACAAACCCACAGTAAGGGCAGGAGGAGGAACAAACAGTGGCAGAAATGATGATATGAAACTTGAACTCTTGAGGTTAACCAGGAGTGAGGACATTTGCCTTTTGCTTTGGAAATAATTCCCAATATTGGATAAAGATGTACTTTAACTAAGTTAAGAGTTACCAGAAGAAATCACCGATGGAAGAAGAGTGAAAAATAAGCATCACTTAAAATATGCTATGTGGATTTCCTGGAAGCAATCATGGAACTAATAAAAGAGAGGTAGTCTGTAATCTGTTCTGTTACTAGTCCATAAATCTGAAACACATTCAGGTACACATGCTTTACTGACTGTTCCTCAAAATAAGGACCAATAAAGTGTTTACTACTAGCCAATTGTTTTGATTCTTATCATTATCTTATCAGATGGCACAACAAATTTCTTTCTTATTTCAATAAATCTCAAGAAAGACAATTATTTCAGTATGCATTGGAAGTTTATTTTATTTAAACTTTCAGTTTACAAGGGCTGTCTTTCTGTCCTTAACTAAAATTCAAGAATCAGCACAATGCTCATGTTCCCAGTGTGTCATGATAAGGCCATAGTCTTGGTTGTATTGGGGTCTAAAACTCTGTAATGATGCCTTCTTTTCATTTCAACTGTTTAGTTACACTTGAACTGCTTCCTCAATAACTAAAATCTCTAGAAATTTTATAAAAACATACAAGTTATGGGGGGAAGAAAGCAATGAGAAAAAATGAGAACTTGAAGGAAGCTTGTTTGATTCACTGAGTAATAAGGTCATGCTATTTATGAGTTTATTAAGTTGTCTTAGTATCAAAATGCTCAGAGCTCTGGACACCTAAAGAGAATTTTTAAACTTTAAGTTTTCTAACAATGATACTTACTTCTAGTTTTCTTATTTAAAATACTATAATACTTAAGACAATTATACAAAAAAAAACCCAAAAAACATATTATATTTTTATATTGAACAATAAATGAAGTTGAATATGTGAAGAGACAGAGAGAAGAGGCGTCAATCTGTTAGCCTTTAGTGAAGTGACCATTTCTGGTTTTGTTCATTTGGAATTCTTTGAAAAGGATAACCAAGTTAATATAAAGAATACTAACTCAAAATGACTTGTGTTTATCATTTTTTATTTCCTATTTTTCTTACACATTTGAATAAGAGATGATAGTTAAATAAGCATTGCCCATAAGCAGGATGGGCAAAAAATACTCATTTGGGAAAAATAGGAGAGTGTAAAGTAAATTAAATGGCCTTCATGAATTAGTATTTTACTTTAACAATAATAAAATTAGTTTAAAGTGAAGAAATGATCATTTTAACCCCGATGGTTTTGCCATCATAGTAATTTTTAGAGCATAATAGTAAATTTCCCTCGGGTTTTGCAAAGCATTTCTACAATACTTGGTAACATGTCAACACATCACTTTTATTTATAACCTTGACTTTTCCACATTACAACTAGTTCTTATTAGTGAAAAAAATGGGTAAAGATGTTGGAAATAAGAACCATGAAAATATTATTTTGTGAAATTCCAATGAGGGGAGGGGAAGCACAAAAATTCATCTTTCCAGAAGCAGAATTTTTTTTTTTTTAATTTCAAAGCAAGATTTTTTTTTTTTTTTTTTTTTTTTTATGAAAGTGACAGGCATGTCTAAATATGTTCCAGGGAACTGTCAGTAGTGAGAGTTTGAGAGAAAGAACTGTAAATAAAGTGATAATTGCTTTAAACAATTTGTAGAAATTTATGTTCCTTGAATAATACTGTAATTAAATGCAAAAATGTAGAGAATTTCAATATTATGTGCTCATTGGAACAAAATCACCCCCCAACCCCCACAAATATGAAATGGTCAATGTAATCCTGGCATAGATTCAAGATTGTCAAATAAAATATTGTTTTGAAAATAATGACATCTTAGGTGGATAGTTGGTGAATGAGACGAATGTATCTTTTTAAGAGAAAGATTAACTATTACCCTAGTGGCTATATATTGGTTATCATTTTAATTTTAATAAATATTTGCAATAGGTTTGAATATTATCTATTAGAGCATTGGCCACACGTTAGCATAAGGCACTGAATGGTGTTTTGTTTTTTTTTTATTTTGTTTTGTTTTGTTTTTTTCCTATGAAAGGCTAGAAAATATTTCAGAAAATTAAAATCACATACATATGAGAGATAACAAAATAACAATCAATGTAGTAGAACGTATTGGAAACAAGGGGTAAAAAGAAATACTACAAAGGGATTTGTAAATATTGAAATTTATCCAAAGCCTGCAGTGGCATCAGGACAGCAGATGGTAAAGCGCTAACGACACAGGAAGACAACTAAAACCACTGGAAAGTATATTTCAAGAAGCTATATGAGGTACCAGGGGACCTTACAGACAGTACCAAGTGTGAGGCAATCATCTGCACAGCCATAAAATAACCTTCACCTTTCCTGGCAGGGAAAGAAACTGCAGTAAACAGGCTCGAACTGGGAAAGGCACATGGTATAACATTACAAATGAACTCGTAAAGGAAGTGCAACTGTGCACTTCGTGTCCTTCATAAAACCTGTCAGTGGGCAAAGGGGAAACAAGAGACTGGCTGAGCACTAGTGCAAATCAATCCTTGTAAACCTCCCCCTAACCAGCCAGACCCGAAAGAGCAGGAGCTGCCGAACACCATAATTCTCACACGCAAACGTTAGGATGCCACATACTGACACAGCCTGGAAAGGAAGGCGAATGGGGGTGGGAAGGGGGGAGAGGCAGAGCAGAATAAGGTGAGAATTACAGAGAGAAGAGGAGAGGATATTTCTATTTTAATCTGATGAGACAAACCAATCAGATGTCCTATTAGGATTTTGCTGATCACAGAAGTCTTTAGGCCATTGAGTGCAAAATTGAAAGAGCTTATAATAATTTATAATGATAACAAGATTGTAACAGAGTAGGTAATCACATTTCCAGAAACGAAATACCCTGACCACACATCTAATAGTAATCCAGTGTGTATGGGGATTACACACATTATGTATCATGAATTTGAAAGATACTTGAAACTTCAGCCCAAAAGAAGGGAGGGAAGGAGGGAAGAAGAGAGAAAAATTTTAAGAAAGATTTTGAATTGTTTTTTCTATTTTTAACTAATAAAATCAACATTCTGTTTGCGCTTTTTCCATTCTTTCAGAATATTGCACTTTTATTTTTCTGACTCCAGGATTGTGGGAGGGATGGGGGAAGGAGAAGTAGGGAGGGTATTATAGTTTCTTCAATTTCTTTTAACTAAAGACCACCAGGAGCACTAATTGAACGAGTTGAGTTTAATATTTGTAGCAAAAGAGAATGTGCAGACCTTGAGGACCATTGTGAGACACGTCAGTACTAAGATATTAGAATGTGGTTATAGGATTTGGACTTGCATTAGGTGATTTGGGAGACAGTTTTTGGAACCAGGACTTTGAACAGAAGCAGTAATAACTCCGTGACTGGGTACCTTATTATAACTTAGTAAATCTAAAAGGAGTGGAGCCTAGGCTTAAGATAAAGCTGTAATTGGTAAAGAAGTTACATTCAGTCACATCAGTTAGGATAAAAGGCGTTGGGTCATTACTGTGGCTTTGACAATAATCATGTTTGGTCTAAATCAGATACACATATGGAATGTGTTTTTCACTGTGGTCACAAAGTAACTATACCTACTGTACATCCTGTGAAATGGTTTATGTCCAAAAGGAGAATAGGAAGGCTTAGCCGTGGCCGCCAGGCCAACTTGTAGGATAGTAGAACAAGGCCCAGCTGCTGTTGCCAGGCCAGCAACTAGACCTTAGGTTTGCTTTTCTCTTTGTCAATGTCTTACAGTAAATCCAACTAGTGTCCAAAAAGTTGGTTTATCTTAAAAACAGCTGAATGTAATAACGATTCCCAGGTAATTGACCTAGTATTGACCTAGTCCTCTCCAGTATTGACCTTGTCCAATTCTATTGCATTTTATTCCTGAATGTTCTCTCCTCGTTTTGCAGCACCAATAGACATTTGCATATTCAATAAGTGTGACTTGGGTTTTAAAAAATGGGAAATTATATTTTCCTTCAAAAACATGAAATTTTTTAGTGCTCCTTCTTTTAAATAATTTCTGAAATAAAATACTTATAGATGTCTTCTTTCACCTTTCTCTTATTTACATAACTAAATTATTATCAAATCTTGTATATTCTAACCAAGAAGCCTGTCTTATATTTATTCTAAACTTTCATTCTATTTGCCTCATTTACACTATCGGATTTTACTGCAGAGTCCAGTGTTCCTCTGTCCCCATCCATTTAATTTTGCTTTTTGCATTTGTAAAACACAAATTGGATTTTGTCCTGTCCTGCTCTGAGATAAGTCAATAGCCTAAGATGGGTGGAAGGGTTTGAATAGGCTCTGTCCTCTAATCGAGTTAAGATAGATTGCTGACACATGTTACACAAGAATACGTACTTTCTACCAAGAAATTACTTAAGTAAGCCATTGTGAGAACTCAGGCAAATTTTTTAGATCAACTACACTTCCTCTGATTTCCTTCTACTGATATCCTGTTCTTCTTGATGTCTAAGATATAGAGTAATTTCACGGAAAAACTATTCTCTTGAGGACACAACACAGTCAACTCATAGTCCAAGGGGGTATTTGTTACATCGTCTGCCAGGCTGCTGCTCTTTGAAAATACAATAACTTTGTATCCTGGGTCAAAAGGAAGGGGAGACTAATGCAAGCAGTCCAGTTCAAGCCTGTGGCCCCAGGATTACGAATAAGTGGACACGCATTGCCTTACATGGCACTATGTTTCTGAAATGGATAGAGATTTTTCAACATATCCCATATGTAGATAACAATGAAAATTTCAGATGTCTTGTTCTTATGGGATTTCTCCACATTTTCCTTTATTATTCATCTATTTTCACTTTCTCAGTTAATTTTTTGTTTTAAGTACCAGAAACAAACACTTTTCATTTTCCTTTTCAAATTCTTTTGGATATATCCAGATAATTACATTTTTCTTCTTAAAATTTACAATGCATTTCCACTATATATAAAAATATATAAACTTGTTATTATAGCATTTAGACACTGTATCTTTTATTTATCCATTATAAACGTATCATTTATTTTTCTACAGTACACTGTGAAGTTCTCTTATAAAATAAAAAAAAGAGGAAGACACCTTTCATATTCCTTGCTCCCCCTTACCATCATCTCCAGGGTTAGACTGCATATACTAATGGCCTGCATATAGCGGCCATTTCTCACCACCAAATAGACATATCCCAGATACCCCGTGTACTAACACTAGCTCCTCCTCTCTCTTTACCCACTGCTTTCTCATTATGCTGAGCTTCACACTTATTCTTCATGAAAGCAGAGACTAAACTCACTGTTTCCATTTTTCATCTCTTATTTCCTCCTCCAACCGTTATTAGTTCCAACCCTATTACCTCAAGAATACTTTCCATTAACTAAATACGGATCTCATAGTTTCCAAGCCTGTAGATAACTTCCAATTTTCACTTTATTCTGCTCTTCTTTGGCATTTTATATTTTCAAAACCTTTCCACTTAAAAGTTTCTTTCCACTTACTGCCAAGGAAAGATTATGTTTCGATTCTCCTCCAACCTCAGTAATCAGTGATTACCATTTTAAATACTTTTTCAGTAGTAGATCCCTAACTACAGGGTTCTATTCTAACCTGTGCAGGTGTCAGTTTGCTCACTGCCTTCCCTACCCTGTCTTTCGCTCCCTGGGGTTGACCACCATAATCTGCATAGCGCAGACTTCCGGACAGTGGCTCCTTCTTGCTTCTCAGGACAATGCTGTGCAAGTACATGCATTTCCATGGTCCAGATGAGACCTAACCAGGGGCAACCCTTAAACTTTTTGTAGTAGGAATGGTAAGAGCAACTTGTTATTGTTATTCTCATAGTTTCTCAACAACCCCTAATGATTCTATAACCCTAATCATACTTATAGAACTTTCCTCAAAGTCTCAGTTTATACACTTGAGATAGTGTTTGATTGTCAGAACTCTGAGTGACATAAATATCGGTCCCTTTCTCTCTGTACACTTCCTGGGTTTGCGACCAATAATTATACCTCAACATCCTTAAGTTTCACCACTATCTTTACTAAACTTTCACCAGAATTTCTGTCTCTTCTAGATCTTCATTTGTAGGTTCTGCAGATACTGGAAATGCACTGTTGTAAAAACATTTATTTCCTCCAAATCTGTTTCTCCTTCCACTTTTGATACCTCTGTGAATAGTACCATTTAGTTAATTGAGCTGGAAGCATTTTGCTGGGTTAACACCGCTGACAACCTCCATAATTGTTCTGGAGAAACACATAGTAATACGCTCTGGCCCTTACAGAGATAAAAACCAGCCCAAATATCATCTCAAATATTTGAAAAACTTCAATTGCTAACACATTAATAATTAATATATTAATTATACCTACAGCTTCATGATTTTTCTTGTACTGTATTTAGTTTACAGTATTTAATTTTAGTTTCTAAAAGTTTTAACAGAGTTATTTAAAGGAAAACAACAAATCTAAATAGAAAATTGTAATTTCAACTTTGGCTTAATTAAACAAGCCTACAGGGAGTCAGGCTGTTTAAATCACGAGACTTTTACCAAATACTTATTACTTACTTGTAGGCATCATGCACTAATTATGGATTAAAAAATAAAATTAGAAAATAAATGGAATCCTGAGCATTGGGATTATAAACCAAACTTGAAAAGTGAAAGTAAATCTCTACTCATTTATTCTTGAGTCTTATTCTAAACATTTGAGTTACAATTCAAAGCAAGAAATATTTAAATTTGCATCCTAATCAAGTGGGAGATCTACCCTGGCTTATAACTAAAAGTAATGTTTTGTCTTCAAAAACTGAAAAACACAATGCACTGATGTTATATCAAATTTGCATTTTTTTTCTCACATAAGAAAATGCTAAACTACAGTTTTGATGAGTATTTTACAATTTAGTTACAATTTAGTAATGCAGATGCTTATGCAATACAGAAATATAATGACTTTATTTTCCAACCACAATCTCTAGTTAAAAACAAAATCACAAAGAAATAAAGAAAATGCAATATAAGAACATTGTAGTAACAATAATAATATCTGTTTCAGGGAATTTTATATTACAAAATCCCCTCTTGAATGTTATTTTATTTATGTTTTCTTAGTTAAAATTTTAAAAAGTGAAACCAATTAGCACAAAAGGAACCAAACTACCCTAAATCCCCCAGGTTGTTTCATCTTTGTCCCTGTTTTGAATCAGATTCTCCTGTGCATTTGTAGTTCTAACCTCCTATTTTGTGTATTACAACTGCAGAAAGTCTAAACTATGTTAAAATTCAAATGTTAATATTCAAACCTTTCGTCAAATCCAAAAATGTATTGTTACTATAATATATTTTTACCTAATTATATAACAATAATCTATATATGTACATGAGTACAAATTTTTCTACTTTTTCTTTTGTTCTCTGCATATATATATATCTAAAAGTCAGCTAAGTACAAATAGGCAAAAATGAATGTATATATGTGAATGTATTAAATATATTCCCATTTTCCTCCTATAAATACAATGTTCAAATAATATTCTGTTATAAAAATATTTTCTTAAGTGAACGTTACCTACATTTTTTTTTCAACTTAAGTGCTGCTCTCCTGTTGTGAAGAGAAATAACATGACTCTGATAAGTCATAGATTTTTTAGAAAAGTAATCAACATTTCTAATTTCTTCCCTATCCTCCCTACCCAGGTAGTCAAGTCAACATAAATAATTGTACCCATATTTTTACTTATACAAATGTACCAATTTCTTATTTATGTTATATAATATATGTACAAGTATACTTTTTTTTTTTTTTGAGACAAGAGTTTTACTATGTTGCCCTGGGTAGAGTGCTGTGACATCACAGCTCACGGCAACCTCAAACTCTTGGGCTTAAGCGAATCACTTGCCTCAACCTCCCAAGTAGCTGGGTCTACAGGCACCCGCCACAACACTCAGCTATTTTTTGGTTGTAGTTGTCATTGTCTGGCAGGCCTGGCTGGGTTTAAACCTGCCAGCTCCGGTGTATGTGGCTGGCACCCTAGCTGCTGAGTTACAGGTGCCGAGCCAGCAAGTACAAATTTTTAAAAATTGATCTTTGTTTATTACTGATGCCCCAAGTTTTCTACTATCATTTTTCTTCTGTTTGAAAAACTTCCTTTTACTTTTTAAAAATCATATTGTCTTACAATAATTTCCGTTAGTTATTCTCCGGGTAAGAATTACTTTTACTCTTACATTTTTTGTTGTTGTTGTTTTTTTGCAGTTTATGGCCAGGGCTGGGTTTGAACCTGCCACCTCCGGTATATGGGGCCAGCGTCCTACTCCTTTGAGTCACAGACTGAGCAAAGAATTTTGAGTTTGTTATTATTTTCTTTCTATTTTCCATACAGCTTGGCACTTTCTTCTGGCTTCTGTAGCTTTCCATTCAGATTAAATTAAATAAATTACTTCTCTCAGCATAATGTGGTTTTACTCTCCTTTGACCACTTTTCAAAAATTGTCTTTGATTTTTTAACAATTTTAATTATGGTGTGTTTAGGTGTAGTTTTATTTACACTGTCTGTTCTGAGTACACTGAACTTCTTGGGTCTGTAAATGTATTTCTTTTATCAATATGGAAAGTTTGCAACCATTTTTCCCAAATGTTTTCCTGTGCCAATTAGTTTTTCCTGTCATTCTGGTGCCTCAAAGATATGAATATTGACATTTGATATTGTACCATGATTCATTGAGTTTCCACCATGTCCATTTTTCTGTTGCAACCTCTCTCTATCCTGGTTAATTTTTTACTCTTGTTATTGCTGTACGGTTCTAGATTTTTTTTAATTTGGATCTTGTTTATATTCTATGCTGAGAATACCTATTGTTTCTTTCCCCTGCCGCACCTCCAAGGTTTTTACTTATTAGGCATGGTAATAATAGGTACTTTACCAATTTTGTCTGATAGTTGAACATTTGGGTCATCTTGTTCTTGGTGTTCATTTGTTTGCTTTTCTCTTATAAATTTCCCAGGATTCCCTTGGTCTTTGTCAGTCATACATTATTGAGTACATCACGGGAATTTTGAAGCTGCAACAGGAGATTCAGTTCTTGTAAAAATTGAGAAGTGTTGATATAGTATTTTGTTTGAAAAATAAGTTCCAGCCTGGATGCTATGGGATATGGTTCCTATGTCAGAGATGTTTTGTAAATCCTTTGCTATTATACTATGGCTGTGGCCACCCGTACCCATCCCAGAAGCCATTCTGGGACCGAGGCAGTGGTAGATACCATAATTCAGTTCTGAAAACTTTTGATGGATTGACTTTTGATGTATATCAAAAATATCAGAAATGCATAGTTTGAGAATGAGCTACAACGTGATGCTGGGATTTAAGGACTACTATTTGCATTCTTGGTGATGTGCCCTAAAAGTTAAAGACCTAGTTCCCCCTCACTGCCATGCATCTGCAACTGGCAGTGATTCCTGGCAAGGCAGCAACAAGAAGAACAGGCATGGCTACCACTACCTCTTCCAGACATAGAGCAAGGGGTATTTAAAAAGTAAATGATTACCTCCCCTCCACGGGCACTACATCAGAAAGCTAGGGGGAATAGAGGAGATGCAAACATTTCTTTCTTTCTTTCTTTCTTTCTTTCTTTCTTTCTTTCTTTCTTTCTTTCTTTCTTTCTCTTTCTTTCTTTCTCTTTCTTTCTTTCTTTCTTTCTTTCTTTCTTTCTTTCTTTCTTTCTTTCTTTCTATTATTATCATTTTTTTTATTATCGTAGCTGTGTACATTAATGTGATCATGGGGCACCATACACTGGTTCTATAGACCGTTTGACACATTTTCATCACACTGGTTAACATAGCCTTCCTGGCATTTTCTTAGTTATTGTGCTAAGACATTTACATTCCACAGTTACTAAGTTTCACATATACCCTTGTAAGATCCACCACAGGTGTAATCCCACCAATCCCTCTCCCTCTACCCACCTCCCCCCTCCCTCCCTTCCCTTTCTCCCTTTCCCCTATTCTTAGGTTGTAACTGGGTTATAACTTTCATGTGAAAGCCATAAATTAGTTTCATAGTACAGCTGAGTACATTGGATACTTTTTCTTCCATTCTTGAGATACTTTACTAAGAAGAATATGTTCCAGCTCCACCCATGTACACATGAAAGAGATAAAGTCTCCATCTTTATTTAAGGCTGCATAATATTCCATGGTGTACATATACCACAATTTATTAATCCATTCGTGGATCAATGAGCACTTGGGCCTTTTCCATGACTTAGCAATTATGAATTGGGCTACAATAAACATTCTGGTACAAATATCTTTGTTATAATGTGATTTTTGTTCTTCTGGGTATATACCTAGTAGAGGAATTAAAGGATTGAATGGCAGATCTATTTTTAGGTCTCTAATTGTTCTCCATACATCTGTCTAAAAGAAATGTATGAATTTGCATTCCCACCAGCAGGATTTCTCCACATTCATGCCAACATCTCTGGTCTTGGAATTTTGTGATATGGGCTAATCTTACTTGAGTTCAATGATATCTCAAAGTAGTTTTGATTTGCATTTCTCTGATTATTAAGGATGATGATCAATTTTTCACATGTCTGTAGGCCGTGCACCTATCTTCTTCAGAGAAGTTTCTCTTCAAGTCCCTTGCCCAGCCTGCAATGGGATCACTTGTTCTTTTCTTGCTTATACGTTTGAGTTTTCTGTGGATTCTGGTTATTAAACCTTTCTCGGAGATATGACCTGCAAATATCTTCTCCCATTCTGAGGGCTGATTGCTTGCTTTACTTACTGTGTTCTTGGCTGTGCAGAAGCTTTTTAGTTTGCTCAGTTCCCAGTGGTGTTTTTTTGAAGCTGCTTCAATTGCCCGGGGGGGTCCTCCTCATAAAATACTCACCCAAACTGATTACTTCAAGGGTTTTCTCTGCACTCTCTTCTAGTATATTTATAGTTTCATGTCTTAAGTTTAAATCTTTAATCCAGTGAGAGTCTACCTTAGTTAATGGTGAAAGGTGTGGGTCCAGTTTCAGTCTTCTACAGGATGCCAGCCAGTTCACCCAGCACCATTTGTTAAGTAGGGAATCTTTTCCCCACTGAATGTTTTTAATTGGCTTGTCAAAGATCTGATAATGATAAGTAGCTGGATTCATCTCTTGGTTCTCTATTCTGTTCCAGACATCTACTTCTCTGTTTTTGTGCCAGTACCATGCTGTTTTGATCACTATCGATTTTTACTATAGTCTGAGTTCTGGTAGCGTGGTTCTTCCTGCTTTGTTTTTATTTCTGAGTAATGTCTTGGCTATTCGAGGTTTTTTCTGATTCCATATAAAAGGAAGCATTATTATTTCAAGATCTTTAAAGTATGCCAGTGGAACTTTAATAGGGATTGAAAAAAAGTTGTATATTGCTTTGGGTAGTATGGACATTTTAACAATGTTGATTCTTCCCAGCCTTGAGCATGCTATGATTTTCCATTTGTTAACATTTTCAGCTATTTCTTTTCTTAGAGTTCCATATTTCTCTTTATAGAGATATTTCACATCCTTTGTTAGATAAACTTCCAAATATTTCATCTTCTTTGGCACTAGTGTGAATGGAATAGAGTCCTTAACTGTTTTTTCAGCTTGACTATTGTTGGTTTATATATAAAGGCTACTGATTTATGAGTGTTGATTTTGTAACCTGAGATGCTGCTGTATTCCTCAATCACTTCTAAAAGTTTTGTAGTAGAATTCCTGGTGTTTTCCAGATATATAATCATATCATCTGCGAAGAGTGAAAGTTTGATCGCTTCTGACCCTATATGGATACACTTGATTGCTTTTTCTTCCCTAATTGCGATGGCTAAAACTTCCATAACAATGTTAAAGAGCAGTGGAGACAATAGGCAGCCTAGTCTGGTTCCTGATCTGAGTGTAAATGATTTCAATTTAACTCCATTCAATACAATATTGGCTGCGGGTTTGCAGTAGATGGTCTCTATCAGTTTAAGAAATGTCCTTTCTATATCTGTTTTCTTAAGTGTTCTTATCATGAAGTGATGCTGGATATTATTAAAAGTTTTTTCTACATCAATTGAGAGAATCATATAGTCTTTGTTTTTTAATTTGTTTATGTGTTGAATTATACTTACAGATTTAGGTATATTGAACCAGCCTTGAGACCCTGGGATAAAACCGACTTGCTCATGATGTATAATTTGTTTATGATGTTGCTGGATTCTGTTTGTTAGGATCTTGTTGAATATTTTTGCATCTATAGTCATTAGTGATATTGGTCTATAATTTTCTTTTCTTGTTGGGACTTTTCCTGGTTTGCTGATCCAGGTGATGTTTGCTTCATAGAACATGTTGGGTAGTCTTCCTTCTTTTTCTACATTTTGGAACAGGTTGAGTTATATAGGTACTAATTCCTCTTTAGTAGCATTCTGACATGAAGCCATCTGGTCCTGGGCTTTTCTTTTTAGGGAAATTTTGTATGGTTGATGCTATTTCAGAACTTGATATGGGCCTGTTCAACATTTCCACTTGATTCTGGCTAAATCTTGGAAGGTGACGTGCTTCCAAGTATTGGTCAATTTCCTTCATATTTTTATATTTTTGAGAATAAAATTTCTTGTAATATTCATTAAGGATTTTTTGAAGTGCTGAGGAGTCAGTTGTTATTTCGTCTTTGTCATTTCTGATTGATGAGATTAGAGATTTTTGCTCTTTTTTTCCTGGTTAGGTTAGCCAAAGGTTTATCTATTTTATTGACCTTTTCAAAAAAAGAACTTTTTGATTTATTGATCTGTTGTGGAGTTCTTTTGTTTTCAATTTCATTTGATTCTGCTCTAATTTTGGTTATTTCTTTTCTTCTACTGGGTTTGGGGTTGGAATGTTCTTCCTTTTCTAGTTGCTTGAGATGTCCCATTTAGTTGTTAACTTCCTCTCTTTCTGTTCTCTTGAGGACGGCTTGCAGTGCTACATATTTCCCTCTTAGGACTGCCTTTGTGGTATTCCAGAGGTTCTGTTTATTCATGTCTTCATTGTCGTTTTGTTCCAAAAATTTGGCAATTTCCTTCTTAATCTC
>CAUYPK010057307.1:0-33345 GCA_963574355.1 Loris lydekkerianus | reverse complement strand
GAAGAGGAGGAAGAGGAGGGCCTGGAATTCGGGGACTGTGGTGAACACGCGGAACACGAACTCGGTGGGGCCCGAGTGGTTGTGGACAGGTGTCCAGGCAAACATGCCTTCTGCAAAAGAAGCATAGAAGTGCCCAGCCCTCACTAGCTGAGTTGATTCATGGCTGGAGTAAAAAAAAAAAAAAAAAAAAATAAATAAATAAACTGAGTTTTGTTTCTGATGTGGAAATCACCTAATTGTCATTCAGATTCTAATTGTCATGGAAGTTATGGGATAAATTTCCTGAGAAATCTTCATGTGCATGTTCTTAAAGAAGAGAAACAAGATATCTAAAGCATGTCTTTTAAAAAGGCTTTTTAACTAGAAGTTAAAGATAGTAGAATGGAGGTAGCCAAGGGCCGTGAGAGAGAGGAAATGGAAACCATAGGTGAAAGGATGCAAACTTGCCCCTATATAGGATGAATAAGGTGATAATATTGTGTTATGCACTGAAAATTGGCTAAGATGGTATATTTTAGGTGTTCCTGCCAGAAAAAAAATGGCTATGTGAGGTGATGGACATGTTAATGCGTTTGAGGATGACAATTAATTCACTATGTATCTGTATATCAAAACACCATATTGTACAATCAGATATATACAATAAAAATAAATTACATAAATACAGATTTATGAGTCAGGTCTTTATTTCTGCTACAGATTCATAGTGTATAATTATAAATACTTATTTTGCAGATAACACATTAGATGATGGAACTGTTTATACTAATTCCAATGTTATGGCCTCATGAAGGATTGGTAACATACCTCTATTCCAATTTTATCTGAACATGTGCTACTTATTTATTAGCGTATTTGCTGTAGGACTTGAATTGTCAACCCCGATTTTAGAATTCAAATAGCCTAACATGGGAAAGTATTTGGATGTGGGGTAGACAGAAAGAAGAGAGGAGCTACCAGAGATAAGGAAAGATAAGGAGGGAACAAAACATTCCAAAGCAGAAAGAAAATAGATAAACACTTCCTGCAAAGTAACCACTCTCAGGGAGATTTGTGTCTAAAAGTCCTATTTTGTGACACAAAAATGCAAGACATGGTGGATTACTATCAAGAATGTTTTTAATAATAAAAAATTTTAAAAAGGATGTTTTAAGGAGTATAAATTCTGATCAAGGAATCTTATGCCAAGGCGTCATCCATGTATAAAAACATCGAAAAGAATTCTTCAGATTTGCCAGTAGTTGCATATCTGTTACCCACATGCATGCTGGAAACAGTTCAGAAAAATAACTTTGTTAAAAATCAAAATTAAAACTCAACATTGGATATTTTATGATATGAAAGTAGAGAGAATTAAAATACAGTAAAATATAGGTATGGCTAAGTAATTATTTCAATTTTGTTTTATAAAGAAGAAAATTTTCAAGCATAATTCTTAAAAATTGAATTATGAGAAAAATTTTAATAGTAATGTGGATCTAATATTTCAATAAATATAAAGAAGTATGAAAATGGGTAAGGGAGAGGAAAGATGTGAAATTGTGCTGATTTTCTGTATGGGGAATGGTTTAATATAAGCCACATTATTATTTAGATGTGGATAAGCGAAGCTCATTCTTCTTACATTCTTTAACTTTCATGGTTAATCACTAATATTAAGCACCAACAGAATGTACTTTTTCAAATGTATATAGCATACAATGTATTACTATACATATCACATAATATATGTGATATTATGCACACATAGTATATATATATATATATATATATATATATATATATATATGTATCTTTTCCCTAAAAATAAAAAAGTGAAAGAATGAAGCTATAGTTTAAAACAAGGACAACGAAAATTGGCAAGGAACTGTATGGAACAAAAAAAATTTTTATAAGCAGAATAAAATATATCAATTAGGACAATAAGTTTAGATGTGAATACATTCCTTTGTTAAAAAAAACCCTTCAAATTGATTTAAGAATCAAAAGAATATTTTAAGAGGGAAAAAAAGTAGTGCCATGGAAAAACTTTTACCTGTTTTTAGACAGTATTTTTCTGAAAGTCCTAAAATAAAAAATAAGCTGCGACCCCCAACCAAAAAAGATGACAGATATCTGATTATCCCAATGAAAACTCCAAGGCAACTGAGAAGTTATTAGAGCTAATAAGGAAATTCCTTAAATTGGTCAATAGTTAACCAATTTCCATTTAACCGCTTTGTTCTCTTTACCTCTATAAACACTGTCAGGTGTCCATAGCACATTCAACTCTGGGCAAGGAGATTTCACTTCAATACATCAGAGCAGTTCTACAAACCAGTAAATTGAGGTTTTTACTTATCAAGTCAACTGTATTTGTTTCCAACTTTCAATAAGCCAAGAAAACTTGATATTGCCAAAGTTGAAAAATAGTGCATGAAATGCTGCAAATGATATTGAACTTAATGTGAAAGAGGATTCTTTCAATAGAAATCAGTGTTTGCTCTGAGTTCAGTCAACCTAAGACAGGGACCAAACCATTGATGTTTGTATCCCCATGATGGGTAAGACTGAAATTGCAAGAGCAGGCAACCTAAGACAGGGGCTATGTTTTTCCACCATACAAAAAACAAAAGAGGGAATTGTTGGGCCCTGCCATGTGCCTGAGGCCTAGTGCAACTTCCTGAGCCTAACTAGAAGTAGATCCATCTAGCTACTTCGGTGTAGCAATGACTCAGCAAGGCCCGGCCTGAAACTGCCTCTACCTAGATACAGCCAAAGTGGTACCATGCCATTGGCCCAACCCTGTCACGCACCTCATCCCCCGCCTTCTTTCCCCGCCCCTTCCCCACGCTCAATATAAGCGGCTGCTTGACGCAATAAAGTTGAGTTCCTGCTTAAAAAAAAAAAAAAAAAGAAATCAGTGTTTGAAATTCTTTGATAAAAATGAATTGCAAACTAATGATAATTTACTGATGAATTGGCTGAGATGGACAGAGTTACTGTATATATATTTAAGGAACGAAATCACCAAAATCTTGGATGATGTAGTATGCATTTTGTTTCATTCCAATGTTAAAGACACTGTTTTTGCAAATTGTAGGCAAAGATTTGTAGCTGTGGTTCACATAAGAGCACTTCCATTGGCAATAATCCAACCCAAATTACATGCATAACAAAAGGCTTGGTCACATCCAGAAGTTTGGGACTTCTATGTTTTAAGTTAAATTAAGATTTTAGGTATATTTAAGATTTAATGCTATGAAGAAAATTCATCTCCTAGTAAATGACTTTTCAATTATTGATTAAGCATTGGCTGCTTTAGATGAAAGTGTTTTTACTGTATATGAAATATGACATTGTTTTTGTGTATAAACAATAACAAGTTAGAAAATTCTAATCCCCAAAAGACACACAAATATAAAATAGCAATAAATGTAATATGCAATAACCAACACAAATTTAAAGCAATTGCTAATGCTTTTTTTTGGTTGGGAAAATTCAATATTTTAAGAGTATTATAATAATATTCAAAATAATGTATATATTTGGTGCAAACGTGATAAAAATTCCAAGAGAATTTGAGTGTATATGTGCATGCATAATGTGATTTTGAAGTTTATTTGGAAGAATAACCAAGTGAGAATAAATACATGTTCAAAAAAACAAGGGTGGAAACATATATTAAAAATTCAAATGTTGCACACATTATAATATTTCATAAATATATAATGCATTAAAATTATAGCAGAAATAAAAAATAAGTACAGGAATAAAAAAGTATTTCAATAAACAGAAAATATATGTGAATCTTACACAACTAAGTCAAGGCAGCATAGTAAAGTGGTTAAGAACATGCTCTTTGCCATCAGGCAGCTTGGGTTCAAAGTAATCTTGGACATGTTACATAAAATCTTTACATTTTAATTTTTTCATCGATAATATGGAAATAAATGTACTTACCAATAGGGTTTCTATGGTAATCTGGTGAAAATATACAAAAGGCACTTAAAATAATGTTAGCCCCTGTAAACATTCACTAAATGTCAATTCTTACTATTTTTCAAATAACCACAGCATTGTAAAAATGAGCTAATATTTGTTTTGACACTATTTCCCTCTAACTATAAACTGATGTTTAGTTTGAATGATCAAAACATTTTTTTCAAAAAACAAAATCACAAAGGAATTAGAAAACTATACAGTTAAAGGCAAAACCAAGACCTCAACCCAGCAAGCTTAATTAGTATTAGAAAGTAGAATTGACCTTGTAGTCTTTGGTTCTTGGATTTTGCTCTTTTAACATATATTAATTGCTTTGCAACTTAGTTAAGATGCTGCTAAGATACTCACAGAAAAGACAGATTAGTTGAACTGGTCTGTTAGAGTGTCTGATGAGGCAATCTTCTATGAAGAGTAACTTGAGAAGCCTCTGAAAGTAATTCCTGTCCCTTATGTCCCTCTAAAGGTATTGAATTCTGGGAAGTAAGTTGTTCCTAGAGTTAATTATTCCTAAAGACAATTTATAGGGTTTAAGCTCCTTCCATTTGTGTTTGAATCCTGGCTGTGTCACATGCCAGCTCTCTGGTGTTGCAGGAGTAGTGTGCATGATAGCTAAAATATATGCAAAGTACCCTGTGTTGTGCCTAGTCTTTTTCTTCCTCTAAACATTTCTTATTGTAAAATACTCATAGCATAAACTTTATCCACTTACCCATTTTTGTGTAAAGTTTGATGGTGTTAAGTACATTCATATTCTTGTTCAGCCATCACCCCACACCCCGTTCCCAGAACTCTTTTCATTTTGCAGACTTGAAACTTTACCTCATTAAACAATAACTTCCTATCTTCCCCTTTGCCAGCCTCATGCAACCACCATTCTACTTTCTGTCTCTGTAATTTTGGTTACTCTAGGTTCCTCGTACAAGTGGAATCATACAGTATTCGTTTTTTGTGGCTGGATTATCTTCGCATGCCTAGCTTTTAATTGGGGCTCATCTCTTCCCAGTCCCCTACCTTCCTCAATCTCTTAAATACTCTATTATCTCTCCTAAAATCACTGAAACTTCCTCAGCCTGGTGACTTTTCCATCCTTTCATTTTCTTAGCTAATTTAAAAATATTTCAGCTCAGGATTCAGCTTAAGAATCATTTATCCAAAAAGCATCCTTGATTCTCATTCTCTCCACACCTTCAGGAGAAGGTGTTTCTAGGATGTGAACTCCTGTAGAACCATGCTTACAACTGACTTACAAGATTGTTATCCCTGCATCAGGCTAAGTGCTGCCAATCAATCAATCAATCAGTCAATCAAGGAAGCTAACTAGCCTTTACCAGCACATGTTATATGCTGAAATCTTATTTCAGGTCTGTGGGGAAATATGAAAAAAATGGTATAAAAATGGTCCTTGCCCTCAATCATGTAAGAAAGACCTGACATTTAATGGAATTTGCAGGCAGGGGGGAAATATACTTAGTGAAAGTTTCCTAAAGCATCTTTTTTTAGAAAAGTAAAGATATAAAATTCTCCTCTTTCTAAATAGATTGATCCATTGACACAAATCGAAACACTGATAGATACTTAAATGCATATATAGATATGCACACAGTTGTGCACATTTGGTAACTACTAAAAATTTGCAGCACTGATTTTGTTTCTTCCCAGTTAGATGATGTTGGATAAACAACAATCAAAGCCTCATTTTCCTCATCTAGGAAGTGTGAATACCCAATGCATTATGTCATTTATTTATTTAATTCTTGTTCAATATACGTTAAAGTGTTCCCTACACTTGAAAAGAGGGATTGGAAATCTTTTATTATAAAAGACCAGGTTGTCAATATTTTAGGCATTGAGTAAGTGCCATATCAGTTTGTTGTATGCTGTGACTCTTTCTCTCTCTTTCTCCCTCTCTGTTTCACCTCTTTCTCCCCCTTTTTCTTAATCTATAAATATAATACATCACATAAACAAAATAAAAAACAAAGAGCATAGGATTCTCTCAGCTGATGCAGAAAAAGCTTTTGATAACATCCAGCATCCCTTCATGATCAGAACACTTAAGAAAATAGGCATAGAAGGGACATTTCTTAAACTGTTAGAGGCCATCTACAGCAGACCCACAGCCAATATCACATTGAACAGAGTAAAATCGAAAATATTTCCACCCAGATCAGGTACTAGGCAAGGATGCCCATTGTCTCCACTGCTTTTCAACATTATAATGGAAGTCTTAGCCATTGCACTCAGGCAAGAGAAGGTGATCAAGGGTATCCAAATGGGGTCAGGGGAGATCAAACCCGTACTCTGCACAGATGATATGATTTTATACCTGGAAAACCCCAGGGACTCAACTTCAAAACTCTTAGAAGTGATCAAGGAATATAGCAGCATCTCAGGATACAAAATCAGTACTCACAAATCAGTATCTTTTATACATACCAAAATAGTCAAGCTGAAAAAATAGTCAAGGACTCTATTCCTTTTACAGTAGTGCCAAAGAAGATGAAATATTTGGGAATTTACCTAACAAAGAATGTAAAAGATCTCTATAAAGAGAACTATAAAACTCTGAGAAAAGAATTAGCTGAAGATGTTAACAAATGGAAAAACATACCATGCTCATGGCTGGGAAGAATCAACATTGTTAAAATGTCCATACTACCCAAAGCAATTTATAGGTTTAATGCAATATTTATTAAACACCACCATCATACTTTAAAATCTGGAAAAAATACTACTTCATTTTATATGGAATCAGAAAAAACCTCAAATAGCCAAGACATTACTCAGAAATAAAAACAAATCAGGAGGAATCACGCTACCAGACTTCAGGCTATGCTATAAATCTATAGTGATCAAAACAGAATGGTACTGGCACAAAAATAGAGAGGTAGATATATGGACCAGAATAGAGAACCAAGAGATGAACCCAGCTATTTATCATCATTTGATCTTTGATAAAGCTTACCAAAAACATAAATTGGGGGAACGATTCCCTATTTAACAAATGGTGCTGGGTGAATTGGCTGGTGACTTATAGAAGGCTGAAACTGGCTCACATCTTTCACCATTAACAAAAATTGACTCTCACTGGGGCAATGCCTGTGGCTCAAAGGGCTAGGGCGCTGGCCCCTTGTGCCAGAGGTGGCAGGTTCAAACCCAGTCCTGGCCAAAAACTGCCAAAAAAAAAAAAAAAATTGACTTGCACTGGATAAAAGATTTAAACTTAAGACATGAAACTATCTAGATACTTGGAGAGAGTTCAGGGGAAACACTTGAAGAAATTGGCTTGGGAGAATACTTTATGAGGAGGACCCCCTGGGCAATTGAAGCAACACCAAAAAATACAGTACTGGGATCAGATCAAACTAAAAAGCTTTTGCACAGCCAAGAACACAGTAAGTAAAGCAAGTAGACAACCCTCAGAATGGGAGAAGATATTTGCAGGTTAAGTTTCTGACAAAAGTTTGATAACCAGAATCCACAGAGAACTCAAACTTATCAAATGAAAAGAATAAGTGATACCATTTCATTGTGGCAAGAGACTTGAACAGAAGCTTCTCTGCAGAAGACAGGCGCACGGCCTACAGACACATGAAAAAATGCTCATCATCTTTAATTATCAGAGAAATGCAAATCAAAACCACTTTGAGATATCATCTAACTCCAGTAAGAGTAGCCCACATAAAAAAATCCCCAAACTACAAATGTTGGCGTGGATGTGGAGAAAAGGGAACACTTCTGCACTGCTGGTGGGAATGAGAGCTAGTATGTTCCTTTTGGAAAGAAGTTTGGAGAACACTTAAGGAACTAAAAGTAAACCTGCCATTAGATCCTGCAATTCCTCTACTAGCTATATATCCAGAAGACCAAATATCACTTTACAACAAAGATATTTGCACCAGAATATTTATTGCAGTCCAGTTCATAATTGCCAAGTCATGGAAGCAGTGCAAGTGCCCATTGACCCATGAATGGATTAACAAATTGTGGTATATGTACACCACGGATTATTATGCAGCCTTAAAAAGATGGGGACTTTACCTCTTTCCTGTTTACATGGATGGAGCTGGAACATATTCTTCTTCATAAAGTATCTCAAGAATGGAAGAAAAAGTATCCAATGTACTCAGTACTATTATGAAACCAATATATAATCACCCACCCACACTTTTATATGAAAGATAAAACACAATTATAGCCCAGGATGAAGAGGGGAAGATGAGGGGGAGGAGAGGAGTGAAGGTGGGTGGAGGGACGGTAATCGGTGGGACCTCGCCTACGGTATATATTGCAAGGGTACATGTCAAATAAAAAAAAAAAAAAAAAATAGAAGTCAGAAACAGCCCAGCCTCTGTTATATTTGAAAACTCTGCCTCCTAAATGCCGTAACAGCTCAACAAGAAAGAACTTGTATGATTATTAGCACAAATGCTTGCCACTCAAAACAAGACTGTAATCTATGCTCCTTAAAAGACAAGATACACATTCTCCATCAGATTAATAAAGACCTATTTCCAAGAAAAAAAAATTTATTAAGAATAGAGTATAAATGTCTTAACACAACAATTGAGTGAGGTGAAGGCTATAGTAACTAGTTTGATGTAAGTATTCCAAATTATATATAAAATCAGCACATTGTACCACATAAAAAATGTATTAATGTATACAGTTATGATTTAATTAAAAAAAAGAAAAAATGAATACACCCCCAAAAATGAATGCTTTTAAATTCTTTTGTAAACTATACATTGCTATAAAGTGCCAATATTTTTGTTAATGTACTACTATACAGTTCTATATGTTTTAAGGGAGAATTGGCAACACTGAATAAAAATGGATGTTTTCCCTTAAAATTAAAAAAAAGGTAAAGCACAAAGAAATAATAAATGTTGGAGATAATGGATGTCCCAATTACCCTGATTTGATTATTACACATTATATGCCTATATCGGAACATCACAGGTACTCCATAAATACATGCAAGTGTTAGAGACCTGTAATAATTAAAAATAAAAAAAAAAAGTGTAAAACACACCTTATCGAAATGGCTGTACAAAAAGAGGCTGAATTTGAATTCTATATCAGCTTCCTGTTCTTTCTTTAAAGCATTATACACTATAAATTAAGATGAAGTAGGAAAAAGAAAAATCAATTCGTTTATATAAAGTAGTATCTCTGAAGATGTTTTCTTACCTCTTTTGCAATTCACTTCACATCAACATCAAAGAAAATTTATACAGGTTTCTTTTCAGTTTAGAAATGCTAAAATTTTCTTCCATGGAGGGTTAAGTTTGTTCTCTCAGAAGGCTTCCTGGTTCTAAATATATATATATATGATAAAGGATAAAAGGATAAAAATGCACTAAGGATCCATGCAGAATCTCCTTGAAATACTGAGTGATTAGAAGCCAATGTCCATCTAATATCCAGGTGTGAATGGGAAAGATGGTGCTGGTGTCTAGGAAAGAAGTCAGGGTTTAGAGACCTGTGCTTGGGGTAGTGAAAGAGAAAGAGAGACACCAAGAAAGCAGGGATACAATGGGATTATCCCAAGCCAGACTCGTGCATGGGCAGACCAGGCTTCCTTCTGCATTCTTGTTTTCACTGAGGGATGATTCTCTGATATAGGCTGACTTAACCTGGATAATTTGGTGCCCTATAACATGTTTCTTTTAAAATAATGAGTCTCCTAAGAGAGGAAGTTCCCTGATGGATTTTTCTGAGCCAAGTTGAACTAAAAACATATTAGGGAAAAATTTCCTGTGTTGATAAATTGTGACAAAGTTAATGGTCAACTTTTCAGGTAATGATCACTGCCATCTGGGGACCAGGTAGATTCTCTCTCTGTTATGTGGTTGCGTGGTTTCCTGTTTCTAAGGCAGAATGAGGTCTTACATGAGGAGTCCATGTTTTTATGGATGTTATGTCTATAATGGAATATTATGTTTGCATCGTAATACTCATTATATACTGTTAAAATTGAACACAAGTCACGTTTGAGCATCTCTTGTAATTGCAGAAGTCAAACATGACTTAAATATTACAATTTAATGCAGTTTTTTCCTTTCTTAAAATGTTTATAAATTTTTGCCACCCACTGTATATTTCACCCCTGTATCTGAAATTAAAAAATAAAATGTTTCCTTGCTAAAAAGAAAAAGAATATCTTTGTTCAGTTTATCTTTCCAATGATGATCTCAACTAAAATGGTGCTGCTCAAAATATGGGTTAATCTGGGAAATGGATGTTTGAAAAGAGGCTGACTCTGAACTCTGTCTTCTCTATGCTTGCTTTAAAGTATTATACACTGTAAGTTAAGAGCAGTTAGGAAAAAGAACAATCAATTGGTTTATAAAAAGTAAAGTTAATCTGGGAAATGTTTGTTGCTTATTTAGTAAAAGATATGCACAGAAATTGAGACTGCTTCAAAACTTTTAGTTCAATGTGACATTCCTGTGCCATTCACAAGGAGCTTTTCACACTAATATTGCAGTTGGATATCACACCTTTCTGGTATGGCTGCGTATGTGTGATCAAACTCATATAGCATGAGTTGCAAGATAGTAATGAGCAATAGAACACATTAAATTATGAGATATTCTAAGGTTAACTTGTCAAATGTCATTCATAATTGTATGAATATGTGATAAAATAAAAGCATTTTGAAATTTGTATAATTTGTTTTTGTAGTAATTTAATTTTTAATCAAACCTACCTTTAGAAATGTGTAGTTCAACTTTATAGCTAAATTAGGAAAGCAAAAACTCCATATTTTTTTAACTTTTAAAATCAAAGCACAATTTACATATAGTGAAATGTACATTTCAATCATATTTGACAAATACATATACTCATGTAATACGTAACCCACATCAAGTTTCATTATCCTAGAGAGTTTCCCTGTGTCCCTTCCCAGTCAATACCTGCTTTGGAGCCTGGCCCTTTTTTCTTCTTTTCTTTCTTCTTTAAATTGTATATTAGCTTTGACGGCTACTGAACTTCATGCAGGTTGAATCATATGTCTGGCTTCCTTCATTAGATTCGTCCACCTTTTGGGGTGTATCATCAGTTGACTCCTTTCATTGCTGAACAGTATTTAATTGTATAGATAACACTGAAAAATTTCATCTGTTATTTTGTTGAAAGACATTTGTCCTGACGAAACACTTAGGAATCAAATTTTTGTATTACAGAATTGATGTATTTTTTAACTTCGTAAGAACTGCCAAACTGTCTTCCAAAGTGGTTGTACTATTTTATATTCCTGAAATTTTCATTTGTTATTCTGAAATATAAAATTTTCACAATATGCTGAAAATGCAAACAGCATAGTATCAATATCTTCCTTTAATTGACACATTGCCTTCTTCCTTTGCAGTCAAATCCCTTTTATAAAAAACACTTGTAGTTTTAAATGGCCCAACTGGATAAACCAGGATAATCTTCCAATCTTAACATCTTCAGTTTAATCACATCTTCAAAGTCCTTTCCAGGTTGCAGGAATTAAGATCTATATACCTTTGGGTACCATTACTTAGCCTACCACATTAGGGGTACATTATACCAACATAGATATTGATAGGCGTCTAGTAGAGAAAAATGGTGAGGCAATTCTGGAGTAGGAGTGGGACAGAGAGATGAGATGATCTAGTTCACTATTACTTTTGCTAAAGAAATAATAAAATGATTTAAATTTATTTCTTTATAGTAGGCTAAGCACTGTGATGTTTCTAAAATATGCTATCTCATTAAATACCACCCCATCCCTATGAAGTAAATGCTATTATTATGTATAGTTCTCAGACAGAGTAACTGAGGCACAGAGCAATTCATGCAGTTTGAACCCATGTGGCCCTCACATTGGGTCCTTTCATCTTAATCACTTCATTAATAAAAATTGAAAATACTACTTCAGAGTAGAGAGTTCATCACATAATTTTCTTATAATTTTAAGGCAGTTAATATTCTCTTTTCTAGGTATTTGTTTTTCTAATGAAAATTCCTAGAGGAAAGCACTCTTATCCTTGCAATCTGAGCTTAAAAGTATTAATAGAAAGAATTCTAATGGTGACTTTGGATAATGATGTATATCTTATAATCTATATCTATTTAGTTCTTGAATTTCAGAGATCAAAAACAGAGTTCAGAGGGCAAGGATTTATCCTAAAATGTATCAATATCTCAATGGGCTTATGAGGAGTGACAATCTCACTTGAGTTGTCCTCATAAGGAATAAACTGTGTCATTGTCATCTAGGTAGAAAGGACCCAGCACCATCCTTGGCATATAGTGAGTGCCTTCAATGGATGACTGCCCATTTCCAATTATCTTCTTGCCCATCAGGCCAATAGAGCTAGAAGAGAGGGGCCATTTTCTTCTATTCATCTTCAGCAGTAGAGGTTTATCTATAAGGATTGGGCACCCTGACCTTTATTGTCATGAGTGGTTTGACATAAATTGATCATTTTCTCTAACTGGTTGTCATGGCAGTTCAGAAGCCTTCAGGATGCCAGGTGAACTATATCCTGAGATGTAAGCAATGGGTTTAGTTAGAGTGAAATGGTACATGGATTATACATCACTGGGTAAGAGAAGAGAGAATATTGTGGGCTGATCTGAGAGATGTTCTCTCATTGGATACATAAAATGAACAGCTCTTGAATGCCTTGTGATTAGCTGTTAGGGATCCAGTTTGCTGCTGACTCATTGATTCAATCTCAGTTCTACTTCCTGTCACCCATTTACTCATTGATTTTCTCACTTGTATAATCATCCAGTCACACATTTCTTCATTCAATTAACAATTTAATAATCTTAATTCATTTAATTTTTCATTAAATAAGCATTTAATGACTTCTATGCTATAAAATACCAAACCTGGTAGGAAGATTAGAGGGCTGATGCCAGTCCTCAGGACCTCACAATTCCCATTAGATGCCAGATCTGGACAGCATTTATTAACTTACAGAAAACTCCATCTGTGATTTCAGTTGTTACTGGCTGAGCCCATCTTAGTGACTAATAGTATTATTTCTCTCCTTTGTAGCCCCATCACTGTTGATCTTGAGCTCAGTGACTTGTAGAAGTCAAAATCACAGTTAATAGTTTGGAGTAGAACTTGACTCCATTTTCCCCCTTCATGCTTCCCTCCACAGAATAACACAGACATAAACTGCCAGTTTTATAAATTCATTTGTCATTTTTATTAACACATTGCAGAAATATATTTACCAGGAGAAGCTGATGTCCAACAGCATGATTAAAGTGCTCTCTAGAACTGAGATAAGGAAAAGATTTTGATATATTTTTAAATAAAACTTTGCCCTCTGATCTCTGTTTTTGATCTTTTAAATTCAGAAGCTAAATAAATTTAGATTATAAGGCATTCACCAGTATCCTAAATCATCATTGGAACTATTGCTATTTTAAAGATTAGGATTTTTAAATGTGTGTAATGAGAGATAGTGTTATGGATTTCTGGATTTCACCCCAGATATACTAACTCAGATCATCTTGGATTAGATCCTGGGATTCTGCATTTTGATGGTCTTTCAGGGTGATTCTTAGGAGGAGCAATGTCTATAAACTATGGCTCTATGCTGTGTACAAGAATCATAGAATTCTTTTGAATTGTAATAACTGGAAATGTCACTCTGGTATTATACATCTATGAGGCTTACCTGCAAATCACTTTACACCAATAGTATGGTGAGCTATGGGGTTTTATAATCTTAGTCTCAAAATAGAAGTGGCATTCCATTTCTGGTAAAAAATACATCCAGGATTTTCTCTAACCTAGTCATACTCAAAAAGAAAGCATAAATAGAAGAGGCTCAGAAAAATTAAAGACTAGAAATAATAAATTTTTAAAAATATTCTTAGACTATATGAAAGCAGCACCTTGTACCCCTTGATTGCACTAATGTACACAGCTATGATTTAACAATAAAAATAAATAAATTAAAAAAAATATTCTTAGACACAAGAGATCCAATGGAATCTTGACATGGTTGGCAAGCAATTTATATCTAATAAGCTAAGCACCATGGAGAGTTTGCTTTTCCAACAACTTTCTTGAATGCATTCTTGACTTCTTTGTTCCTCAGGCTGTAGACCAGAGGGTTCAGCATGGGGATGACCATGCTGTAGAACACAGATGCGATTTTATCTGTGTCCATGGAGTGGATGGAACTTGGCTGTAAGTACATAAAGATGACTGTCGCATAGAAGATAGACACAGTGGTGAAGTGGGATGCACAAGTGGAGAAGGCCTTCTTCTGTCCCTCAGCTGAATGCATCTTCAAGATAGCAACAAAAATAAAAAGATAAGAGTTCAAAATAATCAAGAGAGTGAAAAAGACATTTAATGCAACCAATGTGAAGAGCACAATCTCATTTGTGTAAATATCAGAACAAGAAAGAGCCAAGAGTGGGGGAATGTCACAGAAAAAGTGATTGACCACATTGGAGTGACAAAAGGAGAGATGGAAAGTCAAGAAAACATGGATGGAAGTTTCAAAGAGTCCACAAATGTAGGAGCCAGTGACCAGTAGGACACATGTAGTGCTTGTCATGGTTGTGGTGTAATGCAGGGGTTTACATACTGCAGCATGACGATCAAAAGCCATCGTGGCAAGGAGAAAACTTTCAGTAGTGACAAAGGCTGCATAGAAGAACATCTGGGCAGCACATGCATGGTGTGATATGATCTTATCTCCTGTGAGCATCCCCGCCATTACCTTGGGAGTGACAGCTGAGGAATAGACACAGTCCGCCAGGGAGAGATTACCAAGGAAAAAGTACATGGGGGTGTGCAGCCGGGAGTCCAACAGAATCAACACAATCATCCCAAGGTTTCCAGCCAGAGTGATGAAGTAAATGAGAGCGAAGGTTATAAATAAAGGGACTTGAAGCTCTATGGCATCAGTTAACCCCACAAGAAGGAATTCTGTCACCTCTGAAATATTCTCCATCAAAGTTGTTTGGAAATTATCATGAGAGGTACCTAAGATCAGGTGAGAAAACACAAAATTATGATAATTGAACACTGTCATGGGAACAGAAATGTGGGCAGCGTGTCTTGCTCCTGTGTCAGATTCCTGTCAAGGGCAGGAGTGCAAGAAGCTCTCCAAATGTTGGATAGGGGTGGGTTGTGTGAAATCACTTACCTGGAGGTGGTTTGGGCATGGAATATCCCTGCTGACCATGGCCGCCACAAATGGTAAGTAGTATGACTCTGGGGCACATTTCAGCTTCCCTGGTGTATGGTATGCTCTACTACATTAAACCACACAGGGCCATTTTTCAGTGGTTGCTATGTCTTGCAAATACTCTTGACCAAAATATACATAAAAACTATTATCAACAGAAAACAAAATATGAGAAACATTGGGTCATTCTTTGCTATATGATGGTAACAGGGTGTGTCACATGCATTTTCCATCTCTGGTAGACCCATCCCTAACCTGTTTTTGATAGCTAAAGACATCAATGATTCGGGACACTCATACTTTTCTCTCTAATTCATGAGGATCATTTGTTGGCTGATTCCTGTGTAAGCATTAGCCTAAAGAAAATTGCATGATCTGTGGAGCACGTTCTTACTGGTATTTTTACGTCTTTCAGTAACTCAAGAACTAAAGGAGCAGTTTTTTAAAAAATTGAAGCAAAGCTTTCATTTTTTTTCTTTTTGTCTCTCCCCAACACTTATGTCTTTGCTTTATTTGTGGGAATAGGAGAAGATGGAAGAGTTACTTTTGGCCTTCCCTAGAGACTCTGTGGTTTTAACCAAGCTGTAGACAGCCTGTCATACCCAGTAGTGTATCTGATTATGCTCACCTCCAGGGGTGGCTCAGGTGACAGCTTACTGTGCTGCAGGGGTTACATATGAGCGACTCTCTCAACCCAAAGGACACTTCTGATTCTGGAGCCTTGAGGCATACTCATTTCTCCTGGATTAACAATCCTTCATATTTGAGGAAGAAGATGACATAGCTCCTTGTCTTTAAAAATAGCCAATGTGAAAATAATTTTCCAACTACCTCAGGCTTTTATGTGACAATGAATGGAAAATTTTTTGAAAGATGCTAACGTTTTTAAATTAGACAACCTGATCCATTATTTTTCATAGCCCATCTCATCTCTGCTTGGTTATTGCAGAACATTCAGCCAAGAATAATGAATGTCCAAATTTTGATGTGCTTAAAGTAAAAAGCCTAATATTTGAGATTCCCAAATAGATGTTGAAAGTGCTACACCCCCTGGAATTCAGAAAGGGAGATATGATCTTTACACTGCTACTCCTATAGTACATTCACAATAAAAGAAAATTAAAAAGTGGGTTAAGGGAACACTTCTACAATGCTGGTGGGATTGCAAACTAATATACCATTTTTGGAAAGAAGTATAGAGATGCCTCAAAGATTTAAAAGTAGACCTTTCATTTGATCCTGCAATCCCATTATGAGGTATCTATCCAGAAGAACAAAAATAATTTTACCACAAAGACATTTGCACCAGAATATTTATTGTGGCTGAGTTCATAATTGCCAAGTTGTGGAAGCAAACCAAATGCCCATCAACCCAGGAATGGATCAACAAACTGTGGTAGATTTATACCACGGAATACTACTCAGCCATTAAAAAGACAGAGACTTTATATCTTTTGCATTTACCTGGATGGAGCTGAAACACATTCTTCTTAGTAAAATATCACAAGAATGGTAAAAGAAATATCCAATGTACTCAATACTAACATGAGACCAATATATAAACAATTACATGATCATATGAACAATAAAACACAAATACTGCCTCATATGGGGGCAGCGGGAGGAGAAGGGGAAGGAGGGAGAACAATTGGCAGAAGGAGGGAGGGCATGAGGGGGATCTCACCTACTGTGCACATCGTGAGGCTGTATAACCTGCCCCCTGGGTGAGGGACTGTCTTACAACTGGAAATTTACCATGGACACGATAACAATTTAATCTAAAAATGTGTGCCCTCATATTCATTTGAAATTGAAAAAGCAAAAAAAAAAAAAAAAATTCTCCCTTTTGAAAATCATCATCACCCCAACCATTTCTATAAGACACCTGGTAGTGTCAGCATGGAAATCTGGGTGCCGTAGAGCACCTTAGTAGAGGGAAAAGAGCAGTGAACAAGGAATCCAAAGGCGACTAGCTAACAGGACGTCCGTGGTTATAGCTCTTCAACCACTCAGGGCTTTATTTTCCTTTTTCTTTTGTTTGTCTTTGAAATAAAAGTAACTGGACCCTCTAGCGCCCCTTCCAATTCTAAGTGGCAATGATGGTTATTTTTTCTTGATACTTACTTTTGTCCTAGGAAAAGACAAGCGAGGGTACAAAGAAGGGTGTATAGGAAAGCTTCATGGCCAGACCGCTGACCAAAAGTCCACATCCATACCCAGGAGAGTATTGTGCTGGAGAAACTCCTTCCCCACCTGTGCAGTTTTATGCTGTAAGACAGCATATCAGCTTGTGTTCTTGCAAATATCATGGCAGAGACAGCAACAAGTCTCTGGGGAAACATTTAATGTTCTGTGAGTAGATATCTCAGGAGGCTTCTGATTCCAGGTTGGCCTTCCCCGTCTGACCCTGATTGGGGATATCAGAGGATAATGCTTGCACATTGGGTGAGTGATATGGAGGAATGGAGGGTTAGGGGAAAGAGCCTCCAATCACCAAATCAGTGGTGTCACAGTCACATTAGGCAACAAAGATATGAGCCTCTCTAAAATTTCTGGTTCATGCGATGTCAGGACTTCATTCACTTGGAGTTCTTTCATTTGGAAGTAAGGGAATCCACTCTTTCCTCTGCATAATTGTCTGGTCCCAGACTTCATGGTGAAATGATCTCATTTTTTAATCAATAAAGTCAAGTACTGTGTAGCCATGTGGCCTAGCTTCAATTCTAGTCCTGTTATCTACAGCAGTGTGACCTTGGTTAAGTTATTTGAGCTCGTCAAAGTTCACTGTATCCTCTGTAACAAAGGAATAATAATAATCATAATTGTGTATCTCTCATAGGAGAATCATCAAGATGAAATGTGCTAATGTAGATCATGATGACTAGCACATATTAAGAACTCAAGAAATTTAGGTACCTCTACTTCATTATAAGTAAAGAGTTGATATGTGAAGTAAAAATAATGGTGCTCAAACATGACTTCTACTTCCCATATTTCCCTGCCCCACTATAGCTAGTTAGAACCATGAACTAGCTCCATAAAACAGACTGATGAAGAAGCAATATGTGTCATGTGGGGTTGAAGTATGGCCAAGCCCATGCATAACTGTTCATTTCCTTCCCTCCCCCACCCTGCTCTGGTAACTGGAAAGGCTGCTGTTGCAGAGGATGTAGCTGCAGACAACAAGAATGGAAGAATTTCATTTTGGATGACTATAAAATATTCCATTGTATATATGTACAATTTCTTTTTCCATTCATCCATTGATGGACATTAGATTTATTCCAAATCCTGGCTATTGTGAATAGTGTTACAATAAACATGGGAGTAGGCCCACATCATAAGGTCTCAAAGCCATAGATGCTGGCATGGATGTGGAGAGAAGGGAACACTTTTACACTGTTGGTGTAACTGCAAAACGAGTACAACCTATTTGGAAGGACGTATGGATAATCCTCAAAGAACTCAAACTAGCCCTCCTATTTGATCCTGCAAGTTCATTACTGGGCATCTATCCAGAAGAAAACAAATCATTTTGTCATAAGAACATTTGCACTAGACTCTCTATTGCTGCTCAATTTGCCATTACCAAATTGTGGAAAAACCCTAAATGCCCACCAATCCAGGAATGGATTAACAAGCTGTGGTATATGTATACCATGGAATACTATGCAGCCACTAAAAAAAGATGGAGACTTTACAACTTTTGTATTAAACTGGATGGAATTGAAACACATTCTTCTTAGGAAAGCATCACAAGAATGGAGAAGCAAAAATACAATGTACTCAATTTGGATATGAGGACAATGGATGCTAGTACATAGTGGGGGTGGGGGAATGGGAGAGGGGACAGAGGGAGGGAAGGAGGAGGTGGTGTGTCCTGGTGTGTGACACACCTCCTGGGGGCATGACACAATTATTAGAGGGACTTTACCTAACAAATGCAAGCAGTGTAACCTGGTTCTTTGTACCCTCAATGAATCCTGAATAATTTTAGAAAATGGTAATGAAGATAGCCTTCTGATATACGGACTTCCTATCATTTGGATATATACTCAGCAGTGAGATTCTGGGTCATATGGTAGTTCCATTTTTAGTTTTTTGACTGTTCTCCATAGTGGTTACACTAATTTACATTTCCACCAACATATTTCTCATGTTTTCTGATTGGTTTCCTTTTTATATTCCACACTGCTGCTTATTTTTGTTTCATTTATCTTCTGCTCTTAAACAAGATTATAACCCACAAAGAATAGTCTAAAATGTACCACAGTCTCAACTATCCTTCCAAAATCCTCAAACTAATTAACTTTGCAAGGTATCTTATTCCTCATCTGCGTCATAGAGGGTGTCCATTAATATTTACCACTACTGCTGGTACTAATACTACAGCTACTATCCGTTATAGTGTAGATAACAGAATGAAGTAATAAATAAAATGGCATAAAAATAAAAAAATATAATGTTATTATAATACTAATTAGTAAAATACCAGCCAAGATTAAAAAAGCTCATTTAAGAATTGAATGTAGGGGGGCAACTCCTGTGGCTCAAGGAGTAGTGCGCTGGCCCCATATACCAGAGGTGGTGGGTTCAAACCCAGCCCTGGCAAAAAAAAAAAAAAAAAAACCTGCAAAAAAAAAAAAAAAAAGAATTGAATGTAGGAATGAGACATAGTGAAAGGATTGAAATTGAAGAGGAAAATCAGAAGTTAAAATGTGTGAGATTGTAGATATAATGTAACCATTTGGAAGAAGGCTCCTGGAGCAGGTTTATACCAAGTATATTGTAAGGACATATTTATGAAGTAACTTGCCTGAATTTACAGATACAGATTTGAATTTAGATGCATGTGGCCTTCAAAACATTGCTGCTGTTGTTTAGATCTAGATTCATGCTCTGAAAAACCCAGCTCATGTAATTTCCAGTGTCCTTGTTTTACAGAGATGTGAAGATCATATTTAATGCTACGTAGAACCCTTCTGACATGATACCTGACACAGGACTGCAGTCAGGGTTAGTTCTTGTCTAAGTCTCCTCCTAAACAGCTTTGCACATAAGCCAAGCTTTAGCATTTGTAATAAATCTGCTTCATCACATGTGTCCAGAATTGGAAAATAGTTTGCCTGGCTTGAATCTCTTTGATCAAATTCACCTACTTAACCAGAGCCGTTGAGTCCAACTTTGTACCAGTTCCTGTGTTAATCGCTGTCATTAAAAAGTGAATAACATGACTCCTTATTTATGAGGGTAGAGACAGTGAAGCCTATAACTCAGTACCCAAAGAGTAATAAATGCTATAATTAAAATATCTATAGAGTGTTATAAAATTACCATGAAAATGTGCCAGAGCACTCTACATAACATGAATTTCCTTCCTTATGTAAGTTGACATATAAACATATGAAAGAGAGATCAACATATAAAATATGTATCTAATTAAAGTTATTTTTAAAAATTAACTTCTGTATCCCACTGATACCCTGAGTGTCCAATGCATTGTCCTGACTCTCTTATTTATTCTTCTATTTATAAAGAGATACAAAATGACTGTTTTGGGTTCAGGAACTTGAGGTCTAAAGGTGTGGACAGAATTGTACTATAAAATAGAAGATCAATTATAACCTAGCTCTATTCGTAAATATCTGTGTATAGACTTTTCATGATCATACTTTCTTAATTCAGAAAATGAATACCTCTCCCCTGATAGGCTACTCTCCTACTCTGATGCAATCATGAAAATGAAGTTATTTCACAGCATAAAATGGGCTGATATTTTTAAATCAGGCAATCCTAGCCATTATTTTCCTTGTCTGCCTCATCTCTTATTGTTACTGCTCTAGAATTTCTCTCTAGTGATGTTTCATAATTACTCTTTCTTTACTGAAATTCTATTTTTTGAGACATTGTTTTCTTAGTTTAATTTAGTTATTTGTTCAAGATTTCCTTTAGTCTTTGAACATATTTAAAATATTTGTCTTGAAAATGCTGAAAAATACAGAACATTAATTAAAATTTCTAAGTAAGCATATTTATAATTTGACAGACTTTAGGAAGACTATTTTCTAGACTTCAAATGATCCCAACAGAAACTCAAGTGAGCTCTTTCTATTGTAAATATTGAAAGCTGATTATAACTTTATGCATAATGGCAAACCTAGCAGAGTAGACCATATAATTACAAAAAAGAACAACGTTGGAACATGCACGTTACTTTGCTTCATGCCTTACCATTACATAAAGGAATCCAGACAGTATGGTACTGAGGAAAAGGTAGACAATATAATTCAATGGAATGAAGTATAGGACACAGAAATTGACCCACAAGTGATAAGGAAATGATCTTGTGAAAGAGAGAAAGCCAAGTCAATGGAGAAAATATGCAGCATTTTGAATTATTTGTTTCCTCCAAATCCCATGATGAAATTTAATTGCCATTGGGATGGTACTGGGCCCCTTAAGAGAAGTTTAGGTCATGAGGGATCCAGCCTCAAGAACGGAGTAATGACATTGTTGCAGGTGTGGGTTCATTATCTTGCATGTGGGTTTGTCTCCTCTTGTCTCTGTTTCTCCCTCTCTGCCCTTCTACCATGGGCTGATGCGGTAAGAGTGTCCTCCCCAGATGCCTGCCCCTCGATCTTGGATTCTCCAGCCCGTAGAACAATGAAAGATTAAATTTCTTCTCCTTATAAATTACCCAGTCTGTGGTATTCCATTATAGAAACAAAGACAAAATATACGCTTTTCAACAAATTACCACAACAGTTGTTTGCCCATAGCCAACCCCCCCCAAACAAACCTAAATGTAAATGTATACTGAAACCATATGTCCCTGTAAACGTCCATTTAAATGTTTGTAAAAAGCTTTATTGATAATGACAATTGCCAAACTGTTAAGCACACTTTGATCAAGTAATCTAATTGTATTATAAATGTGTGACTTAACCTCACCGTAGGGAGATAAGGAGATAAAGAAGTTGGCCTAGATGATATCTCAAAGTAGTTTTGATTTGCATTTCTCTGATGATTAAGGATGATGAGCATTTTTTCATATGTCTATAGGCCGTGCACCTGTCTTCTTCAGAGAAGTTTCTCTTCAAGTCCCTTGCCTAGCCTGCTATGGGATCACTTGTTCTTTTCTTGCTTATACGTTTGAGTTCTCTGTGGATTCTGGTTAGTAAAGTATCTCAAGAATGGAAAAAAAAGTATCCAATGTACTAAGCCCTACTATGAAACTAATTTATGGCTTTCACATGAAAGCTGTAACCCAGTTATAACCTAAGAATATGGGGAAAGGGGAGAGGGAGGGGAGGGAGGGGGGAGGATGGGTAGAGGGAGGGTGATTGGTGGGATTACACCTGCGGTGCATCTTACAAGGGTACATGTGAAACTTAGTAAATGTAGAATATAAATGTCTTAACACAATAACTAAGAAAATGCCAGGAAGGCTAAGTTAACCAGTGTGATGAAAATGTGTCAAACGGCCTATAAAACCAGTGTATGGTGCCCCATGATCGCATTGATGTACACAGCTATGATTTAATAAAAAAAAAAAAAAGAAGAAGAAGAAGTTGGCTTAAGTAATGTTGGAAAACAGTGTGGTGACCAAAAACTTTAAGTAAAAATAAAGAGGAAGTATGCATAAATATTGTACTATATCAATGCTAAAGGTGCTTCTCACTAGGGTATCAATTAGCAATTCTGGAAGTGCTTTACTTGTATATTGGAGTTAAACAAATAAAAATCTGTGAATAGGGGTTGTTGAGAGTCAAGTTTCTGTCAGAGAGAAAAGTTATAGATAAGAAAGGGGCATGATTGGATTAAGTAGATTAGAGTCAGAAATATCAGTATGAAGTCATGTTTAGCCTGCTATCAATGTGATGGCTAAATACAGAAATAAATATAGTGATACACACATATGTATAAGCTCAAGAGGACCTAGAAGAAATTAAACTCCAAGGCATGGAGACGCATACAGCAGTGTGTTATTGATTGAGTAAATAAACAAAGGTGGGGGAAGAGACAAATCTTGCAAACAGAAGAACTCCTGATAAGTTACCCTCCATCCTGGAGTTGTAGCTTAGTTCTATAACACCTGGAGTGTGAACTAACTTACTGACTTGTTCCTAAAGAATAAAGTTTAGAAGAGGGAAAAAAGTAACTCTACAATGGAGAAACCTAGCAAATTTTAACCAGCACATATGATCACATGAACATCAGTGATGAGGTCACACTGACAGAATGTATCCTTAATGTGATGTCATGGGAATAGCACTTCCCCTCAGTCGTTTCTCTCCCTAAAACCTATAACCAGGTCAAATCATTAGAAAACTTTAGAAAATTGCAAATGGCAAACATTTTATGAAATTCCTGGCAGAAACTCCTCAACATGATCAAGGTCATTAGTCCCAGCTACTTGGGAGGCCGAGGCGAGAGAATCGCTTGAGCCCAGGAGTTGGAGGTTGCTATGAGGTGTGATGCCACGGCACTCTACCCAGGGGTGACAACTTGAGGCTCTGTCTCAAAAAAAAAAAAAAAAAATCTCTAGGGCTCAAGCAATTCTCTTGCTTCGGCCTCCCGAGTGGCTGGGACTACGGGGGCCCGGCCACAATGCCCAGCTATTCTTTTTGTTGCAGATGTCATTGTTGTTTGGCTGGCCCAGGATGGGTTCAGACCCACCAGCCTGGTTGTATGTGGCCAGCACCCTACCCACTGAGCTATGGGCACCGCCTGTTGTTAACTTCTAATCTACTTAGGTTAATAACCCTGCTAATAAAGAAGAAATTCAGCTGGTTGGGCGCCTGTAGCTCAGCAACTAGGGGGCCAGCTGCGTGCACCAGAGCTGGAGGGTTTGAACCTAGCCTGGGCCTGCCAAACAACGACAATTACAACAAAAAAATAGCTGGGTGTTGTTATAGGCGCCTGTAGTCCCAGCTACTTGGGAGGATGAGGCAGGAGAATCACTTAAGCCCAAGAGTTTGAGGTTACTGTGATGTCACAGCACTGTACTGAGGGTGATATAGTGAGATGGTCTCAAAAAAAAAAAAAAAAAAAAAAAGAAGCAGAAATTCAGCTTATACATCAGTTAATCTGAGCAGGCTCCTAGTGACTACCATTCACTATTGCCACCTACATCTTGGGTGATAGGACTGAGCTCTCTTAATTAATTGTACACCAAGTTATCTAGAAAGTTTAAAAACATGATAAGCTGAAAACTTATCAGCTCCCAGGCCAGAAGTTCCACTTTGTTTCCATAGCATGATAACTAATTTTTTAAAAGTTCATAAAAAATGTTAACAATGGCCTTGCAGGGCAGCGCCTGTGGCTCAGTGTGTAGGGTGCCAGCCCCATTAAAAAAAAAAACAAACAAAGACTGAGAACATGTCACAGAGAAGCAGAGAATAAGGACAAGAGGAAGGAAGAAGGCACAAGGACACTAGTGGAAAACTATTGAAATCCAAAGAAAGTTTGAAGTTTAGAAAATAATGTGTTCCTCTCAGTTTCTTAGTTTTGACCAATACCATTGCAGTATAAATTTATAACATAGGGGAAAACAGGAGGGGTGGTATTAGATTCCTGTGACCGCCATGACAAATTGTTACAAATTTAGAAACTTAAAATAGCACATGTTTATCATTTCACACCTCTTTAGGTTCAGAGACTCAAAAATAGTTTCACTGGTCTCAAGTTAATTGCTAGCAGAAAGGATCTTCCTCTGGGTGCTCTTAGGGAGAATCCATTTCTCTTCCCTCTTGCAGTGGCCGTGGATATTCTCCAGCTTGTGGTCACCTCCCTTCACTCTCTGTTTCCGGGGTCATGCTGCAGATGCCTCCATTGTCTGTGGTCGCCTCTGTCTGACTCCTGTTTATAAAGACATAAGATTGCCTGTAAGGCCCACACAGATAATCCACCATAATCTCTCAGTCTTTAAATAATTACCTCAAGTGTATCTACCATGTAAGGTGACACTGACACGTTCCAGGAATTAGGATGGGAATCTTTTGGTAAACTGTTACTCTGACTGCCACCAGCTTATATGGAAATATCCTGTGTGATTTTTCCATATAAACATTTTCTATAAATTATTCTAAAATAAATAATTTTCTAAATAATTCTAAGGAAGATAATTATTTAAAATAGTAATTAGAAATAATCTCAAGAGAAGAAATATCACTATCAAGACAGCAATGAATATCTGTGGTCTATGCTATGGCCCCAACAAGCACCAGCATCTGCATGTTAGTGCTTTTTAAGCATGAAGTTACAAATATTGAGATGTAGAAGCAAATTGTGTAGAGACAAAAAAAAAAAAAAAAAAAAAAGTGCCTGCACACTCTTGTGAGTAATTTTGTATATTATAGAGCTCCCTAAAGATGAAAATTAAAAGCATGAAAACCATGCATCATATTAGCATATTGAATATATGTTATGTTTATTACTGATAGATATTGCCACGTTTATAGTCTGTCTGGACATTTAGAAACATTTCAGCTAATTGTGTAATTTGTATGCATAAGGTCATTTTCCAAATATAACTGTATACTAAACTTTTACACAATCCCTTTTCTTTATGATTTACTACGTAGTATTTATTTAATGTGTTACTTGCCTCTTAACAAAATACCATTTCAAAGTAAAAATTACAAGACGACCCTTTTGGTGTTGGGATTTCCAGAAAATCATTACATCCAATTATTACATGTCCAGAATATGCAAACTCTGAGCAAGAATGCAGATAAAAATATTTTGGCAAAGCAGAAAAGAAGCTGTGCCTCTTAAAGGTTAATATTATGGCTCAGACATTCAGTATATTGATATCATTGAACTCAAAACTTAATAGTTTTTTATGGCTTTCACATGAAAGCTGTAACCCAGTTACAACCTAAGAATATGGGGGTGGGGGGAAGAGAGGGGACTGCAAGAAATTAGCCACAAATTTTCTTTTGTGGACCATTGTGGGGTCTTTTGGCCAATAGGCAGACGGCAATGGGGACCGAGGTTTCTCATCTCTTGTGACTCTACCCTATCCTAAGGTCTCAAAGTCCTTTGCATAAAGTTAGTAATGAGAGAAGGCTACTAGGAAAAGACACATCCAGAAGTGATACATACATACATATACATATGTACATATATGTATTTTTTTTAACTCACATTGCATAAGTATGGGAGGCAGGCAGGCTGAATTCCTCTCTGGCCTTCCAACTCAGAGTAAATTGCCCACTCAGGGGAATGTCTACATGAGTATTGCTGTATGGGGATTCAGCAGTGAAGATGGGCTAAGAACTTTAGATTCTTAATCAGTAGTTTAAATTAGGGAAGTTAAGATAACTCAAAGGGATGAAACCTGTTTTCCCCCTTCTTTTCTCCCTGTATACATTATCTGGGCATTTCAGACATTCCATTATCCTACATCCCTATTTACCCAACTGCTGCCCTTCACCTAATCTTTCTGGAGGCCTTGAGCTCCCCTTCCTTTTATCTTTCACTGCTGTGCATTCCTGTACCTTTACTCTGTTGCTGAACTCAGTAAAAGACCCCTGAGAAGCAGGGCCAGGGCTGCACTGTTTCAGGCTGACACCTGGCACTGAGACGAAGTCTGCCTCTCCATGCTTCCAGCATTTATGCTATGAATTGCTGTAAAGTCTCTTAATTTTTCCAACTCTGTTTCCCTTGTCAACCACTATCTCAGGCCAGGGTTCCTGGGAGCTCCAACAAACAAGCTCTATTCAAATTGTCACCTCTGGATGCAAGAAGGACTGGTAAATGTAGTTTTTTGCCAGAACCACTTTTAATGACAGTTATGCCTTATGGAAGAATTTTTGGTAGGCAGTTTTCCTTCTTTTATATTATTGTAAAATGTTAATGGGATTAGTCTCTATCAGCTATTAGCCCAGCCAATTAATAAGTAGGACAAACATGTACCTAGTATTTGCCATCCAAAAATGTAATAATTTTTATTCTTCTGCTTAATGAATAATTATTGGGAATCTACAATGAAACAGATGTCTATTTAGATACTGAGCAGGCAAAACAGAAAAGCCATTGTCCTATGGAGTTTAAACAGTAGTTACAGATGATATATAATAAGTGAGCAAATTAATATGGAGCAGGGGAATAGTAATAAGGATGAGGAGGAATAATGGTTGGCTGAGGGGCAGCATGATAAGGAGGGGAGAGGCAAACAAGGGAATAGCAAGTGCAAAGGCCCTGAGGCAGGAGCACGCTTGGAGTTGCAAATAAATATCAAAAAGATTAGCATGGGGTGGTGCCTGTGGCTCAGTGAGTAGGGCCCCCGCCCTATGTACTGAGGGTGGCGGGTTCAAACCCAGCCCCTCTGAACTGCAACAAAAAAATAGCCAGGCATTGTGGCGGATGCCTGTAGTCCCAGCTGCTCGGGAGGCTGAGGTAAGAGAATCACAGAAGCCCAAGAGCTGGAGGGTGCTGTGAGTCCTGTGATGTCACGGCACTCTACTGAGGGCGGTAAAGTGAGACTCTGTCTCTACAAAAAAAAAAAAAAAAAGAGAGAGAGAGAGAGATATTAGCATGAATGAAGAGAGAGAAAAGACTGAGGGAGTGAAGGAGAAGATGTATCACAACTAAATTAAGAATCAATGAGCAACATTAACCATTTCAATGCACTTGCAGAGGGAACGTAGAACTGAGGGCATTTTTAAAATAGTATGAACATTGGTAGTGGTATTTGAAAAAAATTGAAAAATGCCTTTACTTTTCTTCCATTTTTATAATACTCTGTTTTTACCTTTTCAAAAGTATAGTGTGAAAAAGTAAGTTCTACAAAACAGCTCAGTCAGTATACAAATATTGATTCACTTAAGGTGCTTTGGCTACATGACTCTCAATAAAACATGCTAACAAAATGAGCACATATTTTCTTTTTCTTTTTTTAATTAAAACTGTAACTGCATATATTTATGGGGTACAATGTGATGCTTTGACATGCAATATGGAATGCTTAGCTGATTAACATAGCCATCATATCACTTACTTATTTTGTATGTTAAGACATTTAAAATTTACTCTTAGTTATTTTGAAATATACCCTTGCATTGTGGAAAGAAGTGTGGAGAATTCTCAAAGAACTAAAAGTTGACACACCATTTAATCCAGCAATTCCATTACTAAGTATCTACTCAGAAGAACGAAGATCATTTTACCACAAAGACATTTGCACCAGAGCACAGTTTTTCATTTAAAACTTTATTCCTTTGATCACAAACAATAAAAAAATGACATTAGTTCTAAATTTATATTCTAATACTCCAGTTAGTTATTTAAACTATTTTTATTAAGCACTAGCCACCTTCCATTTACCTCTGGCTAATTTCCACTCCCATGTATGTGTATCCACGTGGGTCACTTTGTGCACTTCTGCTGGAGAGATAGTTTTTTTGCACCTGTTTTACATGTGTGTTACTAGTGGCATCTGACAAAGAAAATGCACCTAGAGAGAGCAAATAAGTCAAATTTCATTGATAAGATCTTAACAAATATAAACAAAATATTTTATACTTCACTTTAGTTAGCTTCATTTAGGTTTTGCATTTCTTATAATTATGTTTCCTTTTTCTAAATACCCGATTTTTTATTTTTTTATTTTTTTGAGACAGAGTCTCACAGTGTCACCCTCAGTAGAGTGCTGTGGCATCACAGCTCACAGCAACCTCAAACTCTTGGCCTTAAGTGATTCTCTTGCCTCAGCCTCCCAAGTAGCTGGGACTATAGGCACTTGCCACAATTCCTGGCTATTTTTTGGTTGGAGTTGTCATTGTTATTTAGCAGGCCTGGGCCGGGCTTGAACTCACCAGCCCCGGTGTATGTGGCTAGTGCCCTATTCACTGAGCTACAGGCACTGAGCCTAAAATCCAGAATTTTTAAGAGGTAACAGCACCAACTCTGGAATTTAACATCAGCCTGGGCCTTAAAGTATCACTAGGTTTCTGAAAAAAGTCAGAGAGGCCGTGAAAATAGGGTATTATGTATCTGACAAAGTTAAACTAGACACAACTTAGCCTTTTCAGTAACTTTCTTGAATGGACTCTTCACCTCCTTGTTTCTCAGGCTGTAAATCACAAGGTTCAGCATGGGGATGATCATGGTATAAAACACAGATGCAATTTTGTCTGTGTCCATGGAGTGACTGGAGCTTGGCTGTATATATATAAAGATGATAGTCCCATAGAAGATGGAGACAGCAAAGAGGTGGGAAGCACAGGTGGACAATATTTTCCGGTATCCTGTGGCTGAGTGCATCTTCAGGATGGTAATAAATATGAATAGGTTGGATATCAGGATAACCAGGAGGGCAAAAAAGACATTGAAGCTGGCCACTTAATAAGAACCAGCTCATTCACATGTCTGTCAGAACAGGACAGAGCCATGACTGCTGGCACATCTCAGAACAAGTGATGGACCACATTGGGCTTACAGAAGGAGAGACTGAATGTTTCCCCAACGTGGACGGAGGCATTCAGGAAACCACAGATGTAGCAGCCTGCAGACAGACACTCACTCATACTTGTTGTCATGGTGGTGGTGTAATGCAGGGGCTTACACACTGCTGCATAGCGGTCATAGGCCATCAGGGCCAAGAGTAAATTTTCCACACTGGCAAAGGCTCCAAAAAAGAAAGCCTGAGCAGAGCAAGCACCATAGGAAATGAATTTGTCTCCTATAAGGAGCCCGGTCATGACTTTGGGAGTGACCACTGAAGAGTAACAGGGACAGGTTACCAAGGAAAAAGTACATGGGAGAGTGCAGACCAGAGTCCCAAAGAATCAAAATGACTATCCCCAGGTTTCCAGCCACATTGATGAAATAGACAAGAGCACACATGATGAAGAGGGGGATTTGCAGCTGCGGGGTGTCGGTCAGTCCTAGGAGGATGAACCGTGTCACTTCTGCACTGTTCTCCATCAGAGTTATTCAGGAATTGGAGCAGACCCTGTAGCAATGAGAAGTATAGGAACAGAGCGTTCAACACAGCAAAGATTGCAATGGGATTAAAATGTTTATATATAATATGCATTATTTCCTTATTGCAAAAATGTGTGCTTTGAGATGCTCCATAAATAAACCATGAACTTATCAACAAAATTTAGTCTATTAATTATTCATAGAGCTCCAGGCTACTGAATGAGAGATTTTCTTGTATCATCTCCCCAGTTTTTAAATTTTATATATTTGTAAGCTGAGATTTGGAAAATTTAATGAATTACCCAACATGACAATTATGGAATTAATGAATTGATAAATCAACCAATTCAACTTTTCCAAGCCAGGCAGTTTCATAGAATTCTGTGTTGCTAGCATGTCAACTGCTGTTCTAGAAACTTACAAATCTTATTCACTTATTCATCTCAACAGAATTATGACCCTGCGTAGTTGTAACTTTCATTTAGATTATGATGCAACAAAGGCTGAGTAATTTATTCAACCTCTTTATCAAAGCTTTGCACAATAATTAGTGCAAAGCTTTGGTTCCAGACAGAATGGTTACCAAGTCCAATGGCCCAAACTAAATTTAGATCAGAGAGAATTTATTTCAATTTACAATTATTCATTGTCTCCATTATTCCAAACTCAGTGTTTGGGGTTTCACAGTGAATTAACTCTACACACAGTAGATGTAGTGAGATAACTGGGGCAGCAGAGGCATGTGCATAGCACGAGGATAATTCTAAGGCGGAGGCACAGCTCTGGGTACAGAGGTGGGCTCTGGGAAGAGGGACGAGTCATCCCTACATATGTAACCTAAGACTCCTCAGTCCTGGCCTAACTTTTCTGACCCAGATTTGCTTCATTTACAAAATGAAGATGGTAATAAGACTTAGCTCGAGGTTTTATTGTGATAATTAAGTGAGATAATGTATAAAGAAGAGTATAACATTGAGTGTTTAGCACAGCCTGATGAGTGCTAACTGTGCTGTTATTATTAGAACTAAATGATGCTCTCTGTATGCTTTGAGAAAAGTGGGTGGTAACATCACAGGGCACTGGGTGTGTGGATGAGATTGGAGGTCTTGAAACCTCACTCTTTAGTTTGCTTTTCTTCACACACTAGGTTCGCTGAGATTTTATGTGTCCTCCAATGAGTCACACTGGGCTCACACTCTTCCCATGTGATTGGCTACTCTGGCTATATACGTGAGCCATTCTTTTGATTAACGTCTTTCTTGAAATGTGTAGTTTATCTTGTGTTGAAAAAGTCTCTTTTTCTCCTTATTGGCATCTCATAGTTGAGTCAGACAATGATGGTTGAATGTTTGTGTTATGTGCATTATCTTTAGAATGCATATCTGTTTTGGTGAAAAGTTCTTTTTTTAAAAAATATTTTTTGAGACAGAGTCTCACTTTGTCGCCCTTGGTAGAGCGGGCTCAAGCAATTCTCTTGTCTCAGCCTCCCTGGTAGCTGGGACTACAGGTTCCTGCCACAGTGCCTGGCTATTTTTAGAGATGAGGTCTTGCTCTTGCTCAGGGTGGTCTTAAACTCCTGAGTTCAAGTAATCCACCTGCCTTGGCCTCCCAGAGTGCTGGAATTACGTGAGCCACTGTTCCTGGACTGAAAACTTCATAATTTAAAATTTTGTTTTGGAGTATTTTCTATTGTAGAAATAGGATTTAATTTTTTTTTTCATTTTAACTTAACATTTTTGGAAGTATATGTATCCTGTATTCACTTCTATTTCCTGTTTTTCCCCTCATATTCTCAGGAGAGCTTTATATTTGCTCTTCTTAACACAAATAATCAATTTTAGCATCTACTATGTTCTACATGTACGACTCATCAGAACTCTATGCATAAAATGTGTCTGAGTATGTATGTATTTGTGTGTCTATTCTTATTTACCATTAGGGCAATTGACAATCTGTGAAGTTATAAGATATTGTATAATTCCACAGGTAGTGTGAGGAAGATTCAAGATGTAAATCCTGTTTCATTCTATTTAAAAGCCGTATCACTCACAGCTTATGAAGCTGTGTCAAAACAAAACAAAACAAAACAAAACAAAACAAAACAAAACAAAACAAAAGATGAGATTATGTGATTGTGGAAAAATGTTAAAATAAAGTTCAGATCTTACTAATTCATTTAGGTCCCTTTGTGGTTTATAAAAGGGACATTTATTTATTTTATTTTATTTTTATTGTTAAATCATAGCTGTGTACATTAGTGCAATCGCCTGTACCCATTCTAACATGCACCATAGATGTGGCCCCACCCATTACCCTCCCTCCATCAAAACCTCCCCCCTCCCTTCCCCTTCCTTGGCCCTTTCCCCATAGTCTTGTGGTATAGTTGGGTTATAGCCTTCATGTGAAAGCTATAATTTAGCTTCATAGTAGGGCTGAGTACATTGGATACTTTTTCATCCATTCCTGAGATACTTTCCTAAGAAGAATATGTTCCAGCTCCATCCATGTAAACATGGAAGAGGTAAAGTCTCCATCTTTCTTTAAGGCTGCATAGTATTCTATGGTGTACATGTACCACAGTTTGCTAGTCCATTCCTGGGTCGATGGGCACTTGGGCTTCTTCCATGACTTAGCAATTATAAATTGGGTTGCAATAAACATTCTGGTACAGATGTCTTTGTTATATTATGACTTTTGGTCTTCTGGGTATAAACCTAATAAAGAAATTATAGGATCAAATGGCAGGTCTATTTTTAGATCTCTAAGTATTCTCCAAACATCCTTCCAGAAGGAACGTATTAGTGGGCATTCCCACCAGCAGTGTAGAAGTGTGCCCTTTCCTCCACATCCACGCAACATTTCTGGTTTTGGGATTTTGTTATGTGGGCTACTCTTACTGGGGTTAGGTGATAATCTCAAAGTAGTTTTGATTTGCATTTCTCTGATGATTAAGGATGATGAGCTTTTTTTCATGTATTTATAGATTTTGCATCTATCTTCTTTAGAGAAGTTTCTCTTTAAGTCCCTTGCCCACCCTGAATGGGGTCACGTGTTCCTTTCTTGCTAATAAATTTGAGTTCTCTGTGGATTCTGGTTATGAGATTTTTATTGGAGGTATAACCTGCAAACATTTTCTCCCATTATGAGGGCTGTCTGCTTGTTTTACTCACTATGTTCTTGACTTTTCAGGAGCTTTTTTAGTTTTATCATGACCCAG
>CAUYPK010057305.1:0-24339 GCA_963574355.1 Loris lydekkerianus | reverse complement strand
ACAATAGTGCCAAAGAAGATGAAATATTTGGGAGTATACCTAACAAAGGATGTGAAAGATCTCTACAAAGAGAGGTATGAAACTTTAAAAAAAGAAATAGCTGAAGATGCTAACAAATGGAAAAACATACCATACTCATGGCTGGGAACAATCAACATTGTTAAAATGTCTATACTACCCAAAACAATGTATAATTTTAATGCAATTCCTATTAAAGTTCCATTGTCATATTTTAAAGATCTTGAAAAAAATAATACTTTATTTTATATGGAATCAGAAAAACCTCGAATAGCCAAGACATTACTCATCAATAAAAACACAGCAGGAGGAATCACACTACCAGACCTGAGACTGTACTATAAATCGTTAGTGATCAAAACAGCATGGTACTGGCACAAAAACAGAGAAGTAGATGTCTGGAACAGAATAGAGAACAAAGAGATGAATCCAGCTACTTATCGTTATTTGATCTTTGACAAGCCTATTAAAAACATCCAGTGGTGAAAAGATTCCCTATTTAACAAACGGTGCTGGGTGAACTGTCTGGCAACCTGTAGAAGATTGAAACTGGACCCACACCTTTCACCATTAACTAAGATAGACTTTCACTGGATTAAAGATTTAAACTTAAGACATGAAACTATAAAAATACTAGTAGAGAGTGCAGGGAAAACTCCTGTAGGAATTGGCATGGGTGAATATTTTGTAAGGATGACTTTCCAGGCAATTGAAGCAGTATCAAAAATACACTACTGGGACCTGATCAAACTAAAATCCTTCTGCACAGCCAGGAACATAGTAAATAAAGCAAGCAGACAGTCCTCAGAATGGGAGAAAATATTTGCAGGTTCTACCTTCGATAAAGGTCTAATAACCAGAATCCACAGAGAACTCAAATGTATTAGCAAGAAAAGAATACATGATCCCATCTCAGGGTGGGCAAGGGACTTGAAGAGAAACTTCTCTAAAGAATACAGATGCACAATCTACAAACACATGAAAAAAAGCTCATCGTCCTTTTCATCAGAGAAATGCAAATCAAAACTACTTTGAGATATCACCTAACCCCAGTAAGAGTAGCCCACATAGCAAAATCCCCAAACCAGAGATGTTGGCATGGATGTGGAGAAAATGGCACACTTCTACACTGCTGGTGGGAATGTCCATTAATACGTTCCTTCTGGAAGGACGTTTGGAGAATACTTAGAGACCTAAAAATAGACCTGTCATTCGATCCTGTAGTTCCCTTACTAGTTTTATACCCGGAAGATCAAAAATCACAATATAACGAAGACATCTGTACCAGAATGTTTATTGCAGCCCAATTCATAATTGCTAAATCATGGAAGAAGCCCAAGTGCCCATTGACCAATGAATGGACTAGCAAATTGTGGTACATGTATACCATCGAATATTATGCAGCCTTAAAGAAAGATGGAGACTTTACCTCTTTCATGTTTACATGGATGGAGCTGGAACATATTCCCCTTAGCAAAGTATCCCAGGAATGGAAGAAAAAGTATCCAATGTACTCAGCTCTACTATGAAGCTAAATTATAGCTTTCACATGAAGGCTGTAACCCAACTATAGCACAAGACTATGAGGAAAGGGCCAAAAAAGGGGAAGGGAGGGGGGAAGTTAGGATGGAGGGAGGGTACAGGGTGGAGCCACACCTACGGTGCATCTTAGAATGGGTACAGGCGAAACTTACCAAAGGTAGAATACAAATGTCTACATGCAATAACTAAGAAAATGCCATGAAGGCTACATTGAACAGTTTGATGAGAATATTTCAGATTGTACATGAAACCAGCACATTGTATCCCTTGATTGCACTAATGTACACAGCTATGATTTAACAATAAAAAAAAGAAAATTTATAGAAATATAAAAATAGACTATTATAAACATATGAAAAGACATTTAAATTCATTCACTGTTAAAGAAATGTAAATGAAAACAATAAGAAGTCTTTTTAAAATTCTGTTAGATAGAAGGAAAAACATGTTAATAATGTGCATTATTAATCAGGGGTGGGAACATGGACACTCTTATTTAATGTCAATTAAGAACATAAATAGGTAAAACCTATTTTCAGGACAACTCACCATATTTATAAACTCTTAAATGCATATAACCTTTGGCTCAGAAATTCTACTTTTACAGGTGTATATTTCTAGATAAACTCACAAAATTTTGCTGTATTATATAAAGGAAGGCAATCTGGAAGTGGACCCACATTTGCTGTCTTTGACTATTTAAAATGGTATATTATTTTTATACAGAAAACTTTAATTTTTTACACATAAAGAATATATTTATTTTATCTTATTTTTAATTTAATGTTTTAAATTATAACTGTATACCTTTATGGAGTACACTGTCATTATTTAAAATACAATGTGGAATGCTTAAATCAAAATGATTAACATAACCATCACCTCGCTTACTTTTTTTTTTTGTGATAAGATATCTATAATATACTCTTAGTTGTTTCAAAATGCACTCTTGCAAAGACATTTGCAACAGAATTTTTATTGCAGCCCAATTCATAGTTACCAAGTCATGGAAGCAGCCCAGATATCCATTAACCCATGAATGGAGTAACAAATTGTGGTATATGTATACCATGGAATACTATGCAGCCATAAAAGATGTAGACTTTACATTTTTTTACACATTCACAAATGATAAAACATAAATATATTCCATAAATGTTTAATTTTTAGAAAGCCATGTTGTCCTCTTGCTCATCCCAACTGTTTACATAGTAACTCTGCTGTGACAGGTCAAAGCAGGATTGGCTTTGATTTGAGGAAACCAAGAGTCACCCTTAAGAATGACAGCAGGGATTTGATTCTAGTTCAAAGACTGTAATATTTTCACCTCAGCCCCCCCGTCTTGAAATGCTGAAAAGACCATAAGCCACCACCTAAAAGTAGCTACCTTTATCTGTTTGAGTTTCTTCCAGTTTGGGGACCCCCAGATAGAAAGCTGCTGATGCATAGTTGACTTAGTGGAATTCCTTTCCCATCTCTTAGTTTCTGGTATATAAAATATACACCAAAATCTTGCTGAAGTTTAGAATGTTGAAATAAATACAATTTTCTGTATTTGGTAATATTATTCCTGAAGGTATTAAAGTTTTCAGAGATTTCCAAATGGGAAAATAACACATCAGTAAGATTGATAACATTTAGTGAAGACAAGTACGTCCCATATGATGATGGAGAATGTATGATTAATAACCCTTTTAAAAGGCAAGTTAGCATTATGTATCAAAATATAAATGCTGCATGTCCTTTGACCCATCATTTCTACTTTTGGAATCCTCTGAGTTCCAAGACACAAGGACAAACACTTATTCTAGCTTGAATGGTAGAGAAAAATTGATGAGAATTAAAAAGCTCCTTAATATAGATAAATAAAAATTTATAGACTAGAGAATTATACAACTATTAAAAGAGTGAGATAGGTAAGTACTCACTGATGTAAACTTTTATCAGTGTTGTGTTATGTGTTGTATGTATCAAATAAAAATAGTTGCAGAAAAATAGCTAAAGTATGAACCCACTTTTATAATAATGCCTGGCAAAAGATCAGGTTATATCTAGGGAGTAGAAATGCGGAAAAGAGCAAGCGGAAAGAGGTGAATATTCACTCTTTATTTTACCTATCTTTGTTCACTGTTTGAATTTTTTTCCACTGAATAAGCAAAATTCTATAGATGATATAGCTTCATTAGTTTCTATTTCATTGACAGCTTTTGTAATTTTTTGAAAAGCAATTATTTTATAAAAATGAAGATAATGCATCCTTTTTGGTTTAAGAAGCAGGTAATTGAGAGCCTTGTAAAAAGAAAAAAAAAAAATAAAATAAAAGAGGCACATGGCTGCCTGCTTTCGACATTGTTTTTCCCACCTCCTGTTCTCATAAGGAAGTGTGGCCCGGAACTGGGAGGCTTTAGCAATATGAGGCTGAAAGATACTTTTTTTTTTTGCAGTTTTTGGCCAGGGCTGGGCTTGAACTCACCACCTCCGGCATATGGGGCCAGTGCCCTACTCCGTTGAACCACAGGTGCCACTCTTGAAAGATAATTTTTATTAACACACAAAGCAAATAATTAAACAGCCTTTCTTTCAATCAGAATTGGTTACAGTACAATTTGACATAGTTATTAATCCAACTTTCTTAAGATGTCCTAATGTAATTAAAAAAAAAAAAAAATGAGTCAAGGGAATGGTAGTTGTGTATTAAAAAAAAAGCCCCATAAGACTTTTCTACAGTTTATATTATGGACCTGATTCGCATACTTTGGAAAAAGGAAGGGTGAAAAGTAGAATAATGCTGGTCGGTATTCCAACTCCCACCAAGGATTAATTTCTTTCATTTTTTATTAGGGCCAACACCCTATCTCTATGCTTGGCAGAACATTATCTTAGTATAAGTCAGGGAGAAATCTTACAATCAAGTGCATTTTTTCCTGTGGAGGAGTTGTCAGAATTCTTGGCACATTCTACCTTCAGATTAGATTATGCCATCATGATAAAAATTTTTGCTCAAAAGGTAACCAGTGCTTTGTTAATTCTCCTGGGCACAAGATTTACCAAGGAAAAACTCTACAATATTACACTCTAGTGAATTTCATAGATGACATTAAAGCTTTTCCTCTTGAATGCTCTAAGTGAGAAGTATTTCATTATCCTCAAGTTGTAATCTTCAGGTGATTCCTTTAAAAAATGTAAGTACTAAATATGTCAGACAGGAGTCTGGCTGGTCAGAAAGTCGGGGGATGGTGCTAGAATCATTTGCCCTTCTAGTTATGAAATGATAAGTAACGCCTTCAGGCAGGGGCAGTGAGAGATTTAGCAGTGTTGTACGGAAGCATAATGCACTATAGTTTGTTTCTTCTCAACTCAATCCTTAAAGGTACTTTCCCTCCTACAGAAATGGAGGAGGGAACCCTCCCCATGTTCCTCCACCGTGTCTTCCTCATGTGGAATAACAGGGGCAGCTCAGAAACAGCAGAACTCTACAGGATCTTATGTGAGAAATCTTAGTTTCCATATAATAATCATTGTCAAGGAAGGTAGAAGAATCACCTTGAAACTCTGTGAAATAAGAGCTATCAAGTTATTGAAATAGTTTATGGAGACAGTATTCATGAAATAAGAAATGCATGCAGTTGAGATTGAGGACTTTTGTAAAATTATTATTAATGTGATCAGTTACTTGATGGGAAATCCATTTTGGCCTGGAATTGCCTGAAACTCAGATGATGTGAATGTAAAGTACTCGGGCCACAAATAGCTAAGAAGGAAATCTGCACTTACTGTAGCAGGAGCAATCACAGTATTTAAGCCATGCTGAGTCAAAGGTTTTTCCAATTCATTTTACAGGAACTGGAAATTAATATCTGTGCCCCAGCTATTGCATATAATACATTATGTAAAATACTATACATAGAGCAAGTTGCATAACTGTTGTTTCAATCATTCTCAACTAACCCTCTTGTCTTTCTAAGGAGCCTGATTGGAGAGCTCCTGTGGGCATTATTCTAGGATGGTATCTGTGGCAGCTCTAAAGGTGCACTGCCCTCATCTCCCTTCAAGAGAAGTTTCTGCAATGTGGGGTTAGCTCACAGTTTCCAGTGGCCACACCTTTACATCCACCATACTGGTTCTTGCCAAGGCCACATTTTATGCAGGCTGCTCCCAGCAGGTAACTGGCTATTAGAGCTGGGCCATTTCTGCCTGACATTAGACTCTCCTAAAGGGCGATTGCCCTCGGGACATTTGTTGATCTAGTTGAGACACAGAGTGGAAAGACAGTCTGAGGCTTTTTCTATACAACCACCCTTTTCCTTGTCTCCTTACAAAAGCCCTAAACCTGCGGCATGTGTGAGGTCTCTCCTTGAATACCCTGTTTCCCTTTCCCCTCTATCCTTCACAGGTGTTTTCTCTGATAAATCCTTCAAACATATAATTCCATCTTGGCATCTGCTTCTCAGAGGACTTGAAATGGTACAACATTTGAATTAAGTGGATCTGACTTGCAACTCTATTAACGTTTAAACCATTTTTGAATAACATTTAAATACACTTGTAAAAGACTTGCTCCAACAAGAATCATTGCTGTTAGGATTTGTTTTAGATTATTTATTTACAAGAAGTCCTCAAGTAAGGGAGTAAGGGATCCTTTATCTGAACAGGGAACCACTTGCTGTTTAGAATACTCTGAGAGAATCTTCAGAACCTTGTTTTTCTCCTGATCCAAGTATGATTTTCCTAACAGCCAGAAAGAGCTGCTTCCATGCCAGTTGGCCGTCACTCTTGGTTGGCACCTCATTTGTTATATTTTGCAAAAATATGTTTAATATTCAGGCTCAGAGTTCTGACCTACAGAAATCAAACTGAACCACCAAATCCACCTACAATATAGGATTTTTCTTACGTTTTTGTCTGTTAAGGAAGTTTAAATATTATTTTATTTATTTTATTTTTATTTTTTTATTTTTTATTTTTCTATACCATCTTTTGGCCATGTTTTTATTTTTTATTTTTATTTTTTATTAAGTCAAACACACATAGATCATGAATACATTTATGCATATGTGGGGTAGAGTGTGTTGATTTTTTTATACAATCTGATGTGATTACATCAAACCAATCAACATAGCTTTTGCCTCATTTACTTGATTATTGTGTTAAGACATTTATGTTCTACACTTGACAAATTTGACTTGTACCCTTGCAATATGCTTCATAGGTGTGGTCCCACTTTTTACCCTCCTTCTATCAAACCTCTCCCCTTCCCTCCCTTCCCACTTCATTTCTCTCCTTCATCCTGGGCTATAGTTGTGTTCTATCTTTCATAAGAAAGTGTGAGTAAATATAAGTTGGTTTCATAGAAGTACTGAGTACATTGGGTACTTTTTCCTCCATTCTTGAGATACTTTACTCAGGAGAATATGTTCCAGGTCCCTCCATGTAAACATAAAAGAGATAAAGTCTCCATTATTTTTTAAGGCTGCATAGTATTCCATGGTATATGTATACCACAATTTTATATTTTTTTCTCAAGTTTCTTTTTTTGTAACTTTTTTATTATTAAATCATAGCTGTGTACATTAATGCAATCATGGGACACCATACACTGGTTTTATATACCATTTGACATATTTTCATCACACTGGTTAACATAACCTTCCTGGCATTTTCTTAGTTGTTGTGTTAAGACATTTATATTCTACATTTAGTAAGTTTCACATGTACCCTTGTAAGATGCACCATAGGTGTGGTCCCACCAATCACCCTCCCTCCACCCATTCTTCCCCAGCCCCTCTCGTCCCTTCCCCCCTTCCTCATATTCTTAGGTTATCATTGGGTTATAGCTTTCATGTGAAAGCTGTAAATTAGTTTCATAGTAGGGATGAGTATGAGTACATTGGATACTTTTTCTTCCATTCTTGAGATACTTTGCTAAGAAGAATATGTTCCAGCTCCATCCATGTAAACATGAAAGAGGCAAAGTCTCCATCTTTCTTTAAGGCTGCATAATATTACATGGTGTACATATACCAAATTTATCAATCCATTGGTGGATCAATGGGCACTTGGGCTTCTTTCATGACTTAGCAATTATATACCACAATTTATTAATCCATTCATGGATCAATGGACACTTGGGCTTCTTTTTCCATGACTTGGCTATTACGAATTGAGCTGCAATGAATAATTTGGTTCAAATATATTTTTTGTAAAGTGATTTTTGGTCTTTTGGATATACTCTGAGTAGAGGAATTGCAGGATCCAATGGCAAGTCAATTTTTAGATCCCTGAGTGTTCTCCAAATTTCTTTCCAAAAGGAACATATTAGTTTGCATTCCCACCAGCAGTGGAGAAGTGTTCCCTTTTCTCCATATCCATGCCAACATCTGTAGTTTGGGGATTTTTTTTATGTGGGTTACTCTCACTGGAGTTAGATGGTATCTCAAAGTGGTTTTGATTTGCATTTCTTTGATGATTAAAGATGATGAACATTTTTTCATGGTCTGTAGACCATGTGTCTGTCTTCTTCAGAGAAGCTTCTGTTCAGGTCTCTTGCCCATAGTGAAATGGAATCACTTGTTCTTTTCTTATTAATAAGTTTGAGTTATCGCTTATTAATAAATTTAATTAACCCAAAAGGATAAATAAAGAGAGCCAGTTTACTTCTTTTTTATTTTTTTGGTCAGGTATGTATGAAACTATATTTTGTTCATTTGTTGTGCAAATGAACAGAGACTCCTCTACTTTTTCACCTCCTTCAAAGTGGTTTGGTTTTGCATATGCATTTTTGTAAGCATAAATGTCCATGTTCTCCCTTAAACACTGAGGAACTAATGAGAGTCACAAATATACTTTAAGTAATCTGAAGAATTTCTTTCTTTCTTTTTGGGGTTGTAGTTGTCATTATTGTCTGGCAGGCCTGGGCTGGGTTTGAACCCACCAACTCTGGTGTATGTGGCTGGCTCCCTAGGTGCTGAGCCACAGGTACTGAGCCAGAATTCCATTGAACTCCATTCAAATCTAACTTTTAAGCTATCTACAGTAGACTATTTCACTCTATATTGTAATACCATTTTGGCATAGTAGATTTATATATTTCCTGTGTTATTTTATTAAATATTTGCTATGACTTATTGGATTGATTACTTTGCAATGTAGTTCTCATTACAACCCTATGAAGTATGCTATTCATCTCTGATTTAACCTATAGCAGCCAGGTTTTAGAAAGACTGAGTGACTTACATACCTGTCAATTTAGTGAGGATTGTCATATGAGCTGGTCTGCCCTCAAGCCTGTGCTTTTACATGGTGTATCTTTTCCAAATGTCCTATACAGCAGAAGACAGCAGTCATGCTACACATTCATGTAACTGCTAAGGCCTTTTAACTTCTCCAGGAGAATTTCTTTATTCATAAAATAATTAGGTTGGGTTAGCCTAGAGCCCTAGATCCTCTCTAGAGTTCCTTCCTGCCCTAATATTCCTTTACGCTACAGCTAACCTGGATAAACTACCAAAATATAACTTTAAAAACCCCATTACATGCAATATAGGGTGCAAGCCTCTGTACGTGCCAACTGAGTGCGCCAAGTCTTCTGAACTTTCTTAAGTTTCTATTCCTCCTTCTACTTTAAAAAAGAACTTATATGTCTGGTAAAGAAAAATGTTGTTTATAAGTTTGATGAATGAATGCCCTGTGCTCCTCTTGAAGAGTGTGTTTAAGTGTAATGCCAGGAATAAATCTCAAAACAAACATCATCATCTAATATTAATGAGTCACCATAAGTTATATATATGAGAGTGTGTGTGTGTGTGTATGTATGTGTGTGCAACTGAATTCACCCAAATATTTTTTGAAAGCCATATATTCTACAAAGTTTTTATTAATGTTCCTTATACATTCTAGTTCAAACAACAGTATTTGGGGTGACAGGTGTCTGATAGATGCATAGCTTTACTTGCACTCATCCTAAAATGTCTCGTCTGACAAGGCTAGCAAGTCATAATGTCTAAGAGAATGTCCATTTGTATCTTTTAGCGAATGCTTTAAAATTGTTTAAATATTAGTGAATAATCCAAATAGAAAATCTCTTTTGTGCAGTATGATGCAATTTTTTTGCCCGTGTAAATGATTGGTATCTCAACCTTACCTTGCTTTTGAAAAACACAACTTCCATATAAAATGTAGTCACTTTCATGATTATATGTAATAGGTTGATGCCATATGGGCAGAGTATTATGTATACCGGAGCACACTGGACACAATCCCATCATTTCCTCCTCAGGATTCTCTTTTGTTTTATGCATGTAATTTCACAGATGAAGACAAAGGAGGACTTGCATGAGTTTTCTGGAATGTTTGGCCGTAACAAATTGCTGTTGAATAACCTGTGCGTCTTCTACTTGTCATGGTTAGACAAGCAATCAGGGTACTGGAAGTGAAGAAAATATTTAACTAGTGAAATCACTGAAAGTCCTAAAATTACTAAGCTTAGGATTTAGTTTATAAAAGTACTCTTCTTCTCACATATTAACTCCCCATCTGTTATTCCTGTTTTATCATTCACTGCAAGTTCAGTCCAAAACTTTTGCCCAGTGGACCTGCCATTACATTCTTAATATTTCTTTTAAAATCAGATCTAGCATCTTATTGAAAACATATTAAATGTTGAAAATGAGATAAATCTTTAAAGCTCAGTCTGGTTTATTTTTTAATTTTTTTTATTTTTTACAGTGACAGCTGGGATAGTGGTACTTTCATGTTCTTTAGAGAAAAAATTGCTGCTTCCCTTTATGGGTACATGAAGGCGGACCTGAAAATATAATTTCCTTTGTTTTTTTTTCATGAAAGGAGATAACCCAGATTTTAACTTGGCAAATGTTCCTATTGGAAAAAGTTGAGCTATCTCAGTTAATGGAGATGGTCTCCTTTTGATACACTATCACCAAAATGAAACAGAGAGGCCTGGATATTTCTTCATAGTTGAAAGGAAGAATTAAGCAAAGGAAATGGAATAAACAAGCTAAAGAGAAGTTTCTCTTTATAGAAACACACATACTCACACCTTCCCTGGAGGTGCCAGCACAGCTGATATGGCTCTTGTTAAATAGCACCTAACAGCAAAATGTCAAGAGTCTAAAAGGAAATTGGCTTCCAGTTTTTGATAGTCCAATGCGAAGTGCTGTAATGAAAGACAAAACATACAAAACATGTTGTAACTCAACATCTTGACGTTAAGTCATGGAAGAAAACTGTCTGGATTTAGGGTTTATGAGAGCAATGAGTTCAGGCAGGCCTGTATTTCTTCTAGGTGAATAATGCATAAGTTTTTGGCTGTTTACTTTTCTGACTAATGCTACTATAGTGTGAGCCTATTGAGAATGATTTACCAAATATATACAAAGGCATATAATTTCAGACGGTTATTCCATACTTCTTCTCTCCCCTCTTGGATCAAGCACTTCCTTGCCATTGTCATTTTCAGCTGCTAACCTTGCTTCTTACTTTGCTAAGAAGATTGACATAATCAGAGGAGAGCAAGCTTCCAAGTTCCAGAGACCCACCCTCTACCACCACCATGGATCCACCTGACCTTTTGTCATCTGTTCACATGTAGTCCATCTTCAGACCTGTTTTGATACATCAACTTTCCTGCTCCTACTAAAGCCAGACTCCCTTCTTGTGCACAATATCTGCTGTCGTCTCACTTGGGACACTTCTGTCTGCCCTTCTTCCTTTCAGTTTTTGCTCTCTTCTGAATCATTCCTGTTAGCAGACAGATGTATTGTCATGTTTTTTATATTAAGAAGAAAAACTGTTCTTGATCCCAATTCCTCTGCCAGCTTTCTCACCCTTTTTTTTCTTTGACTTTGGCAGCAAAATTATTTGCAAGAGTTTCTTATACTATTTCCAATCCCTCTTCTCCAACTGCTTTTAATTTCATTTCACTTGGGCGTTTCCTCCAGCACCCCAGTAAAACTGGCTTTGTTTACATGGTCACTGATCTCCCTGTTGCTAAATCCAATGGTCAGTCTTCAGTTCTTATGTTACTTGCTGTATCAGCATCGTTTGAAATAACTGATCATTCTCAACTCCTTAATATTGCTTCTTCACGAGAAGAGGAGAGACGTTGAGATGGTGTTTTTGTGGGAAATCATTTCTTCTCTTTTGGTGGTTATCAGGCCTGAATCACAGCAAAAAAAAGAACTAGCAGATACCAGCTGCTGGGCTCCAGATCTGACTTTCTAAAGGAGCCACTTCTTTACAGAGGAAGCTTCCACTGCTGCCTAGAAATCTAGTTGTTTCCACATATTTCTATACATACCAGAGCATTCTAGGGGCAGGTAGTCTTCTCCTGGAGTTCTGTCTGTGGACATGAGAGCTCAGGTGATCATGTATACTCTGCTACTTCTTGATTTGTAAGATTTTTTCCTCCAGTAAAATCCGTTATGTATGTAACATGGTGCTCACAAGTATTGTATGCATCTGATTTCTTTGTTATCAACTGGTTCCCAGAACTCCATGCTCAAATGTTTTTCTCCTGCCTTGGTGACCATTCTTGTAATGATTTCATCCAGTCTCATGAGTTCCATCTCTGGGCTAGACTTCTTTATTGACTATGAGGAGGCATGATTGAGGCTACTAGAATTCTGGGAACATTCAAAGCCCAGATTTAGATGATGACTAAACAGGCATATAAGAACTAATTGAATTGCATATTTATTTGTTCATGTTTCTCTATGCATATTATCCTTTAATAAAACCTTATCCAAAAGAGATTATGTTTTATCTTCAAAATTAAAATAGTAATAGTTACTTTATAGGAATGCTGAGATTATTTATAGCTCCAATGGCTGTAAATTTGTAAGGCAGTGAATAAATTTTATTTTGCTCCCTCACCTTTCTTTGTTTTAGTAATATATACTTGTTTTTATGTAAACAAGTTTTTCTTAAGAATTTAAAGAACTAGTGGGTCTTATGAAGGCTAGTTTTATACAGGCTGAAATGTTGACCTACCATGAAATCACAGATAAGGAAATACAGGTATCTTGAAGTCAAAGGAACACTGATTCTAAGAAGGAGGTGGTCAAGAGGTTGGTAATGAAATATTACCTGATTAAAAGAAAAAAATGTGTTTGGGGGTCAAGAAGAATGAGATAAATTAAGCTGTACTGATCTGGAACCCCTGAGTAAAAAAGTAAAATGCTGAATAATGTAAAAGTATATTAGCATGCCATACTTCATGTGTGTGTGTGTGTGTGTGAGAGAGAGAGAGAGAGAGAGAGAGAGAGAGAATGCATACGGACAGATCCTCGTATGTTTGCCTATGCACAGAAAGATAACCAAGAAACTGTCTCTGTGAACAAAAGATCCCAGGCTAAGTCTAGGCAGGGATAAAATGGAAGGCATAAGGTTCTCCCACATTTGCTGCCACTGTATCAGCTCCGGATTGCCTACTCAAGACGTTTTCTTTTTTTTTTGAATTGCAGATAATTTTAATTGTCATATCTCAAATATAAATATCTCAATACATGAGAGAAACTATTTTTCAACCTGTAAACTCAAATTTGTATTATTATTAGTAGTATTGGAGATTCATTGAAGGTACAAAGAACCAGGTTGCACTGATTGCATTTGTTAGGTGAAATCCCTCTTAGAATTTTGTCTGGCCCCCAGGAGGTGTGTCACACACCACGACCTTGCCCTCCTTCCTTCTCTACGCTCCCCCATCCCCCAACTCCCCTACCATGTACTAGGTCATCAATTATCCTCATATCAGAATTGAGTACACTGGATTCTTGCTTCTCCATTTTTGTGATGCTTTACTAAGAAGAACGTGTTCCACAACCATTCAAGATAATACAAAAGATATAAAGTCATCTCTTTTTTAGTGTCTAAATTATTCTCCAATTTATACATATACCACAGTTTGTTAATCCATCCTGGATTGTGGGCATTTAGGTTGTTTCCACAATTTGGCAATTGTAAATTGAGCTGCACTAAATGGGCTCGAGCAAACGTCCAGATGATCAACTGAGATTAATATTTTCCTTCTGGGTAGAGCCCCAGTAGTGGAATTGCAGGATCATGTGGGAGGTCTACATTGAATTCTTTGAGGATTCTCCATACTTCCTTTCAAATTGGTTGTATTAGTTTACAATCCCACCAGCAGTGTAAAATACATTTTCATGTATGAGAAAAATAAAACTCTATCTTGTTTAAGCCACTGCTATTGTGAAATATCTGTCATATGTATATTATTTATTGTATGTCAAATACATTTAGCAATCCTTTAGTATCTTGGGGAGATTGGTTTCAGGACCTCTTGGGATACCAAAATGTGCAGATGTTCAAGTCCCTTATATAATATGGTATAATGCTTGCATATAACCTATGCACACTTTCCTGTGTACTTTGAATCATCTCTAGTTTACTTGTTAATATAATACCTAATACAACATAAATGCTGTGTAAATAGTTTTTACTGCATTATTTTTAATTTATATTTTTATTATTGTATTGTTATCCTTTATTGTTTTTTACCCCAAATATTTTCATCCACAGTTGATTGAGTTCATGAAATTGGAATCTGTGGATACAGAGGGCCAACTGCCCAATCGCCTAACACTAACTACATTTTATACTGAAAATTTTTCCACCATGTGTAGATACTTTAAGGGAAAATATTAATAAAACTGAAAGAGTATTGTTTAAATGCAATCCACATTGGGAAATAAAAAGAAATTTAAAAATCTAGGAAAAGATGTGAAACTTACATCACCTGTGAAAGGGTCAAGGGAGATGATTTAAATGAAAGTGGCACATAAGTGATTTTTGTCATTAGCCTCTTTGTCAATTAATTGCCTTCATTTACATTTCTCTCCTTCTGGAATCTCTATTATCACTTAAGCTCCTAATTCTTCTTCTCAACTCCATCTTCCAATGTTCTTTGTTGTTCTTTCTGACTTCCATGAATTCCTTCTTAGGAATTAATAACCAGTTAGGTTAAAAGTGAACTATTAACATTGGTAATATGTTGGAATTTTAAAGACAGGGGTGGATATGTAGGGAATGAAAGACTCGAGTATAGCAGAAAGAACCTCCTGTTTTTCCTTTTCTCCTTAATACACTTTGTATATATTCTGTGTTTTAAGGCTCTCCTTCAGAATCTATGGCTCATGTCTCATTAGTGACTATCCATAGTACCATCAGTTTAAGAGGGGCATGGCCAGATTAAAAATGTAAAACCAAGTAAAATAACATTATTTATAATATTCTCAAATTAGAAACAACCAAAATACCCATTGGTGTGTGACTGAATAAACAAATATGGTATACTACTGAACTACTCTGAAATAAAAAAGAAATCAACCCCTGACATGTGCAACTGCACAGATGAATCTCAGAATAATTACACCGAGTGAAAGAAGCCAGACCAAAAAAGTGGTCTAGAAATGGAAACTAATCTATGGTGACAGAAAGCAGACTAGTGTTTTTCTGTGGATGGGGAGGAAGAAGAGGGGATAGAAGGAGCATAAGGAAACTTTTCAGTATGTGTATATTTTAATTATCTTGATTGTATTGCTGTCTCCAGGGTTGTACACATATGTCAAAATGTACCAAATTGTACCTATTAAACATATGAATATCAATTATACATTGACAAAGCTGTTAATGAAGTTGAAAACATCAGAGTTTTGGTAAATTTAAACTTGGTTTAAAATTTGAGTAGTGTTTTAAGGGATGGTATCTAGAGACTATATTTCCAAATTCCTTGAATTTCTGTTCTTTGTTGAGTGTTTTTGATTAGTGGACTCAAACCTTTCTATACTTCAGGAAAGATTTCATTTTCATCTTGCTGCTTTGATCACAGCCTTTCCACATTATACTTTTCTTCTTGAATTCTCATTAAACTCATTTTGTTCTATCTCAATCTATATGCTGGGCAGTCTCCATTTGCCTCTCAGATCAATTCTTAGCCCTTTACTATCCTGCTGTGTCTCTCGAGATACTGACCTGTATGCCCCGCATCAACCAGCTTCTTTTACCTTTTGGTAAAAGGAAGTAGAAAAAGAAAAGAGATCACTCTGCATTCAGTCAACCTAAGACAGGGACCAAACCATTGATGTTTGTATCCCCATGATGGGTAAGACTGAAACTGCAAGAGCAGGCAACCTAAGACAGGGGCTATGTTTTTCAGCCATACAAAAAACACAAGAGGGAATTGTTGGGCCCTGCCATGTGCCTGAGGCCTAGTGCAACTTCCTGAGCCTGACTAGAAGTAGATCCATTGAGCTACTTCCATGTAGCAATGACTCAGCAAGGCCCGGCCTGAAACTGCCTCTACCTAGATACAGCCAACATGGTACCATGCTATTGGCCCAACCCTGTCACGCACCTCATCCCCCACATTCTTTCCCCACCCCTTCCCCACGCTCTATATAAGTGGCTGCTTGATGCAATAAAGTTGAGTTCCTGGTTAAAAAAAACAAAACAAAACAAAATGAAATCAGAAAGGAAGAGCAAAGAGAGGGAAGGAGGGAGGGGAGTGGGGCTTTGGTGTGTGCCACACCTTTTGGGCACAAGACACAACTGTTAGAGGGACTTTACCTAAAAAATGCAATCAGTGTAACCTGGTTTATTGTACCCTCAATGAATCCCCAACAATAAAAAATAAAGAAAAAAAAAACCCACACACACCCCACATCTTATAGGAGATAAGTGTAGAAATGATAGTGAGAAACCTGGTAGCAAAGTCAACCTTGAAGGATACTTATTGGTATTAGTTATATCACTACACCACTTCCCAAGAAGCTATCCTGAGGCTATTAATCCTGCTCAAGAAAAGTTTCCCCTAGAATGGAAGTGATGGAAAGGCAGTCCTCACTGAAACCTAGCAACATTGTGATAAACAGGGATAGAAATGGACCAATTGATGTCTACTTTTGAAATAACCATGGCCCACTCCCCTAGGTGAGTGGCCCCTAGTTAAATATCTAATTTACACCATGGCTAAAATAAGGTTTTTCTGAGTTGCTAAGAGCACCTGAGAAATTTCTCCCATGCCCATGGGAATATACCAATGCTATTCGCTATTGGCAATTGGCAGGAAACCCAAGTAACAATGCACATCTGCCCACGGAGAGAAAACCGCATATAGCCTTACTCACAGTAATACTTATGATGGCAAATTTAACCACATGCTGAGCTCGTCTCCACTATCATTTTGGTACGTATACCATAATACCTATCCCTGGCCATACTACCTCATAAACCTCATTTATCAAGATGAGCCTATTCCTCTAACCATTAATATCCACAGCAATATCCAGAGGCTAACTCCCTACAGATATGTGGGCAATGAACAGTTAAGCCCATGACTGGTTTAGTTGACCCAGATGCTGATTGTGAAGCAGGTGACATGCAAGCTCGTTTGACCCTGATATTACATGCTTCTGTTCATACCACCTGGAATTGCATTAAACGACATAAAATTATCTTCATAGGAACAAGAGGTAGTAGAGGGAGCCTGGTGGGCCCATATGAGAATCAGATGGTTTCCCCTGTTTTGATCTGCCATTTATCCAACCCTCAAAAATCCTTCTTGCACCTGGGTTTGGCCCAACTTTCCAGATTTTATTCAGCAGAACCTTCTAAAGTACTTTCCCCCACAAACTATGCAACTCTTCCAGTACTGTGGACATATTCACATTCATGCACTCACTCTCATATTCACTTATAAACCAGGCTCACACATTTGCATGATTATGCTTACATGTACTGTCATATACAAATATGCTCACACATTCACTAATATGTGGGCAGACTCACAAATTCACTTGTACACTGACACTCTCATGCACACACATTCACTTATATGTGCACACAAGTACACTCACACCATGCTTCACATTAACTCACACAAACATGCTTACCAAGAAGCTCACACATTCACACACTCACACTCTCATATATTCCTCACATATATGTACTCACATAAAGGACCTTAATTATTCAGGAACTTACACAAACATGTTAACATTCATGCACATAATCATAAATTTGTTCATAAACTTGAACACACAAGCATTTACTAATCACACACATATATTAACATTAACAAACTTTGACATGTGAACTGGCTCTCACATTTACTAATATGTAGGGAGATGGGTCAAACGTTCACTGACTTATAGCAACATGCTTACCACTCATAGACATGCATATTTATTCACATGCATACAAATGTACACAAATACAAAACTTGCATGCTTACATATATGATAATGTTCATCATGCTCATGCCAAATATGTTCACATACACAAAGCTATTCACACACACCAACACCCATTTATTATATACATTCATTATTACACATTATCACACACACATTAATTCTCTGTCAACATTCTCACATATTCAATCATGTTCACTCAGATACAAAATGTGCTAACACAAAAGGGTAAATTCAGACATAGGTTCACATACATTCACATACACATTCATTGAGTCTTATGAACATGCTCACAAATTTATTTACACTTAGCACACTCATATTTGCTTACATTCACACACTCACATTCACCTATACATGCACATTAACCTGTTTAGAACAGAAGCATTAACATATTTACTCACACAAATATACTTATGTATCGTGCTACTTACACTCGCTTGATCATCTATTAAATCATATATGAATATCTTTATGCATTTACTCACATACAGATACACACAAGCCCTCAAACACATAAATATGCTCACACATTCACCCATATATTGACACCCTCAAATATGGATGTGTTTATATGTTTATTTACCCTTAACATCACACAATGTTGTTCACACATACAGACACACTTACATACACTGGCGTGGTGATGCTCACGTTCACATAGTCACACATTAACACATATAAACTTGATCACACATAAAATTATACTCATGTAGACAAACATATATATTCAGTCACTGGAGAGCCTGCTTCCACACATGAATGTGCTCATACATTCACTCACAAAAATGATCTTTACATAATATACATTCACTTGTACAGATATAAATTCACTCACACAGTCAATATACTTATACATTAACTCTCACAAGTACAGTAATCTTCATATGTTCATTCTTAGTGTAAATATACTTACACACGCACTCTCAGTGACACTCGCATAAGATGATATACTCACATTCACTAGAGCTAACTGGATCACACATTTACTTGTTCATGTGAACATAGTTACATTTTCATTCACAAAAACACTCACATAGAGTCACATATACACACATATTCTCTCACATCCACATAAATACAAACGGGCATGCTCTCACATTAACATGCAAATGAACACACTTCAAAACACACAGGCACTCACAGAAGTACATTCTTCCATTAGGAAGCTCACACTAATGAACACGCTTGCCCATACATTCACACACACAAAAAGGCTCAAACATTCATTCACTCACATAAACCAGCTCATAGATTCCCTCATTTATGCATATATACTCAAAAAGTTAATCAAACTCAAAGACATGCACACATGAACTCACATTTCCCTCACACATCCAAATTAATGCACTAATAAATAAGGACACATTTACTTGCAAATAAACATTCACACTCATCACAAAGATCACACACATAGATGCACACATATACACAAATGTGTATGTTCGTGTGTTCACTAATGCAACTTTATTCACACATGAATATCCTCACAAAAATAAGAATGCTTTTACATTAGCCCACATACATGAACATGGTAATAGCCTTATACAGATTCACTGATACACATGGACATTCAGTTAAACACATAAATATACTCACATTAATACATTGATAAATGAACAGGCTCACACATCAGTCTCACACACAGACATGGTCACATACATACACACATTACTTACATAATTACTCAGAAGTTTATTCACACCACATTTATGGTGCATCTTAGACTGGGTACAGTTGATTGCACTAATGTACACAGCTATGATTTAACAATTAAAAAAAAGGAAACGTTCCAAAAAAAAAAAAAATACTCAAATCATCAACATGTTCACAGACATGAAATGCTCACACATTGACTCACCCAAATATGAACAAAATTATTCAAATATTAATACATATAAGTACCTTGAAACATTTACATGCAAGTCTGTACTTAAATGTATTATCACACATAAACTCACATATTACTTACAAACACGAAATGCTTTAAAATCCACTCACACACATTCTCATGTGTAATCATTTGTACATATTCACATATCAAGTCACAAACATACATCAACACACTAAATATAAAATCTGTGTACTCAAACACAGAAACTCAAAAATTTACTTAAACACAAAAATTGATTCATACATGCACATATTCACATAGTCATCCACAATAACACATAATTCAGTTGTTCAAAAAAACATAGTGACAATTTGACTCTCAGTCACACTCACATACCCACAATTTCACACATTCACTCAAAAAAATGTGTTTATTCATATACTCACTTGGACATGTTCACAAAATTACAAGCCATACTCATTTACACTTACATGTACATACACATTAATTTATATGCACAAAATAACATCACAAAAGGAATATGTTCACATACTCACTGCACATGAATATACCCACATAAAGCTTACACATTCACTCACACAAATACACTCACATTTTAGCACACTTATGAACTCACATGTGCTCACATATTCACTAATTTTCATAAACACAGCATGCTCACATATTTTCTCATATACGTAAACACATCCTCATTCTCACACACTTACACATATTTTCTCACGTATTTATTTTCTCACTAAAACAGGCAAACACAGGATATGTATATGGTCACATTCATTCACTTATACTTTCACATATGTATGTAAAGACCAGGAGACTCTCATACCTTCACTCACACATATGAGGATCCTTATCTTTAACAGCACACACGTGCTAACACATCCAGTCACACACACAGCATGTTTATTTGATATATCTTTCATTTATTTAGATGTTCTTAAATATAATCATTTCTAATAGTAATATGTCCTAGCACGTTCTCACAATTACATATTCATATATGCATTCTCACTGTGTAGCCGAACACATCTGTATGCTCTCACCCATGAACATCCTCACATATGCACTAAAATACAAAGTCATGCTCGTAAAAACATCCTCACACATTCACTAATATGAACATACTCAATTTTCACATGTAGACACATTCACATATGCTACCATCCACACACAAATTCACTCACTGAGTGAGTGTATTTATATGAGTGAATGGGTGAGCTTATTTTGTACTTGCCAGCATAGTCATGTGCAGTGAGCATGTGAACATGTGCCTTTTGCGATCAGGTTATTTTATGTGTGTGTAAGCTAATGTATTTATCTGTAAGTGTAAATGGCCCTCTCTGGTGTGCAAGTGATTTTTTTTAGCATGTTCATGGTGAGCAAGCATATGAATATGCTCACAAATTTGTTCATATAAGGGCACACTTGTACATCTCACATGAATGTATGTATACATTCCCTCATTCACACATCAACACAATCAAAAACAAGCTCATTTTAACAGGTTGAGAACTACTGCCATAGACAAACTTACACATTCATTCACTCATATTAACATGTGTACAATTCACTCAAATGAACAATAACAAATTATATTTATAGAGATGTGTACACACATTCACTTATTAACACAGAGATGCTCATACCTTTACTCATGTGAACATGATCACAAGTGTACTCAAATACATAGTCATATTAGATACATCCAGATGCACACGTCAATAAATTCACTCCAGAGGGGCAGAGGCAAGATGGCTGACTGAAGCTAGCTTTCTACAGAGGCTCCCATCCAGAAGGAGAGTTAAAGGACAGAAATTTACAAGTAACCTGGTGGATTAGAGCTCCACCAAGAGAGAAGGTTGAAGAACATACATCAACCCTGCTGAGGCAAGATGCGACCCCAAGGATACAAACAAAACGTACAAAATCCATTGCCAAGCAGACGGGAGTCCCCTCCCTCATGGAGCTCAGAGTACTCCATACAAACAAGTGAGCAGAATTCAAAAGTCCTCCCATTATATCCCATGGGAGAGACCCTCTAAAAACTGGATCTACTTCTTCTACTAGAGTGCCATGGCACTCTCCTGCCAGGCATAAAAGTGTATAAAACTGTATATATTCTCTACCTGCAGTTCTGAACGTCCATCACTCCCCTCGACTCTCACTCTGAGGTCTGGAAGCCTGTCCCCCTGGAGTCCAGATTCTTGGGTATTTTCTCAAGAGGTGTGGACAGTGCCTAAACTGGTCAGTGGTCAGTCAGCTGGTCAGTGCTGACTCTGGGGCACAGGAGCGAGGAGAGGATGGTCAGCTGAGAGGGAACCACACCAGAGCAGCAGTTCCCTGAGGCACAGAGCAGCAGCCATCTTTTAGCAATAATACAGCCAGGCATAAAACTGTATATATTCTCTACCTATAACTCTGAGCTCCCAGGACTCCCCTCCACTCTAACTCTGAGGTCTGGAGCCCTGTCCCGCAGGAGTCCAGATTATTGGATGATTTCTCGAGGGGTTTGGACAGAGCCTGAACTGCAGCTGGTCAGTGCTGACTCTGGGGCACAGGAGCGAGGAGAGGATGGTCGGCTGAGAGGGAACCACAATGGAGCAGCAGTTCCCTGAGGCAATGAGCAGCAGCCATATTTTAGCAACTACACAGCTCATTCCCGGATATTCTGAAGCCACAACCCTTGTCTCCCTGGGCAACCAGAGGAGGCCGGCAACCACCACAAACAGATCTGGGACAGAAACACAGGCCCTGTGAGTAAGGTATTTGCCTGAGGCAGTACCGACCTGGGTGGAGTGCAGACTGGGAAGTTCCCAGGGTGGGGCTGACCCAGAGGACCACTTTACTGAGCCTAAGACACACCTGGCCCTCAGGGGACCATCATCCGATAGACAAACGAAGGAAGCAGGATAGAACTGATAGGGGAATTTAGCAGGAACAGAAACTAAATCCTGCAAAGTTGTTCTGTTCTGTCAGTAACATCAATCAGAGGCAGGGCTAGAACTGAGTGAACACCACCCAGCCTTCATCAAGTGCCCGGGGTTGTCAGGCCTCGCCTCCTCCTGCTAGTTAGAGGCAGAGTGCAGTGGCCTGGCTGAACAGAAATAGAATCCTTGTGAATCAGGCAAGTGCAAACCCTAGGAGTATATGTTCAATACAGGCAACTGGTTCAGGCAACTGGTTCAGCCAACTGCAGGGCTATCAGTGACTGAGTGTGACAGAGGTGCAAGGTGGGGAAGGAGATATCAACCTTCCCAGACTGATCTATTTGATGGGTGGCTCCTCCTGACTCCATGCAGCACTAGAGAAAGCCATATCAGAGTAGTCACCAGACCCCTGTGACCTCTTAAACTTTTCCACTGAGACAGGTGATGACTGAGACAATTGATTTGGACCTTTTGAACTGAGCCAATCTCCTGAGGACTATTCCGGTGTCGCCCTGGGTGTGTGATTGTAAGAAGGTTTGATTTTCCTTTTCCAATTGTTGCCTGGGATGGGTGGGGTGACTTAAATGCTGGTATTTCTCCACAGCTAAGACTTCAACCAAGAGTAACTCTTTCACTAGGGTTGAACAGAAACCAGCTGAAAACAAGAGAGCTACTTAGCCCCCCACACCAAACAGGGCCCCAGTTTCTCAGGCCATAGCATTGTATGGGTCCTCAACAAAGCTCCAGGGGAAAAAAATCAAAGGGTGTAAAAAAAACATTGGGTGGAATCAGTGGAAAAACTCTGGTAAAATGAATAATCAGAATAGATCAACCAACTCCCCCCCCCCCCAAGGAAAGATATGGCAGATGTAACTGAAGATCCCATTCATAAACAGCTGGCTGAGATGTCAGAAACCGAATTCAGAATTTGGATTGCAAACAGGATTAATAAAGTGGAGGAAAATTTGGAATTAGAACTTCAAGCAGCAATTCAAAAGTCGGAATTAGGAATTCAAAGAGAAATTCAAAAGTTGTCTCAAGAATTTAAAGACAAAATCACCGAAGATGTAGACACACTGAAGCAAGAATTTGCAACTCTCAAATAGCTGAAAAATACAGTAGAATCCCTCAGTAACAGAGTGGAGCAAGCAGAAGAAAGGATTTTTGACATTGAAGACAAAGCCTTTGAACACTCCCAAACTCTCAAAGGGGAAGAGAAATGGAGAGCAAAAATAGATCATTCTCTCAGAGAGCTCTGGGATAATTTGAAAAAGGCTAATATCCACCTCATTGGAATCCCTGAAACCAATGAAGTGGCCTCACTAGGCACAGAGGCCCTTCTTCATGAAATCATGAAAGAGAATTTTTCAGACATGCCTAGAGATTCTGAAACTCAGATAGCAGACAGTTTCGGAACCCCAGCATGACTCAATTCGAATAAGACATCCCCAAGGCATATCATAATTAACTTCACTAAAGTTAGTATGAAGGTGAAAATTCTCAAAGCAACCAGACATAAAAAAGCAATTACCTACAAAGGGAAGAATATTGGAATGACTTCAGATCTCTGTTCTGAAACTTTTCAAGCCAGAAGAGGGTGGTCATCAACTTTTAATCTCCTAAAGCAAAATAACTTTCAACCGTGGAATCTATATCTAGCTAAACTGAGTTTCATTTATGATGAAGAAATTAAATACTTTAATGACATTCATATGTTGAAGAAATTTGCCATAACCAAACCAGCTCTTCAGGATATTCTCAGACCTATCCT
>CAUYPK010057304.1:0-11080 GCA_963574355.1 Loris lydekkerianus | reverse complement strand
TAAACATGAAAGAGGTAAAGTCTCCATCTTTCTTTAAGGCTGCATAATATTCCATGGTGTACATATACCACAATTTATTGATCCATTCATGGGTCGATGGGCACTTGGGCTTCTTCCATAACTTAGCAATTATGAATTGGGCTGCAATACACATTCTGGTACATGTAATCTTTGTTATAATGTGCTTTTTGGTCTTCTGGATATATACCTAGTAGAGGAATTGTAGGATCGAATGGCAGGTCTATTTTTAGATCTCGTAAGTGTTCTCCAAACATCTTTCCAAAAGGAACATATTAAATTAGCCCACATCACAAAATCCCAAAACCAGAGATGTTGGCGTGGATGTGCAGAAAAGGGAACACTTCTACGTTGCTGGTGGGAATGCAAAGTGATTTTTGATTGAACGCTGGAAATTATGAACAATATATTATAGAGATTCTGGATTCTGGTATGATCTTCCAAAGAAGAATTTTGTCTTATGTAGTTAATATGGCAAAACTTAGGCTCTAAACTCCTATCTCCCCTCTATTTGCAGCAGCTGAAATCTCTACTCAATTTTTTCAGTTTTCAGTTGTTGCTTTTTTGCTGGAACCCCTGAAATCTCCAGCCAAGAATTTGAGCATTTGCAGATGTGGGATGTTCATTTCTATGTGACTCTTTCCCTTCCAGAGTTTCTTACTAATTTTCTGGCTACCCTTCTGGCCCTGAACTCCATCCTGGCCATTCTGAAATCATGTCTTAAAAAAGATTGGCATGGGGGCGGTGCCTGTGACTCAAAGGAGTAGGGCACCAGCCCCATATGCCGGAGGTGGCGGGTTCAAACCCAGCCCCAGCCAAAAACTGCAAAAAAAAAAAAAAAAAAGATTGGCATGTACCTTTAGGTAAAAAGGTATATATTTACAAATCTCAGCATGCACGGGTCTCTTTCAAGGATAGACTCTTTCACACCTGCAGTGCATCTTACAAGGGTATATGTGAAATTTAGTAAATGTGGAATGTAAATGTCTTAGCACAATAACTAAGAAAATGCCAGGCTAAAAAAAAAAAAAAAAAGCATAGACTCTTTCAGTTTCTGTCTAGTTTTTGTCATTCTTCAATGCTTTCTGATAATTTAAAATATATTGCCAACATTTTATAATTGTTAATTGTTTTCTGTGGAAGGATGGCATGACCAAGCTACTTTGTCATTATAGCCAGAGTCACGCAGTTACCTTAGGGGGCTTACATTCACATACTTCCTTTGTTCTCAACCTTGTGCTTAGCTGTGCTGTGGAGGAAATAGGGGTTTTCCTCAGGGAGCTCTGTTTTCAGCTGGGGAGCAGAGGGGTCACAGGGAACACTACCAGAGTGTCTTAGCTCGGGCTACCTTAACAAAATACTACAGGCTGGGTGGGTTAAACAATAGAATTTTTTTTTTCTCACAGTTCTGGAGGCCAGAAGTCCAAGATCAAGGTGCCAGCAGGGTAAATTTCTGGTGAGGGCTCTCTTTTGCTTACAGATGGCCATTTGAGTATAGGTGGCCTTTTTTCTGTGTGCATGGACTTCTGGCGTCTTTTCCTCTTCTTATAAGGATATAGTCCTGTTGGCTTAGGACCCTATCATTATGATCTCATTTAACCTCAGTTAACCTCTCTAAAGGCTTTGTCTACAAACATAGTCATATTGGGAGTTGGTGTTTCTTTTTTTTTTTTTTTTTTTTTTGAGACAGAGTCTTACTTTGTCGCCCTGTGTAGAGTACCATGGTATTATAGTTCACAGCATGCTCAAACTCTTGGGCTCAAGTGATCCTGTTGTCTCAGCCTCTCGAGTAGCTGGGACGATAGGCACCTACCATAATATCTGGCTAGTTTTTCTATTTTTTAGTAGAGATGCAGTCTTGCTCTTACTCAGGCTGGTCTCAAACTTCTGAGCTCTGGAGAACTACTCACTTGCTAGGATTACAGGCATGAGCCACCACTCCCACCTTGGATTTTCAACATATGAATTTTGGTGAGGGATATAGTTTTATCCTTAACAGTGATTAAGTCCAGAATGGTATGAAGGAAGAAGGGGAGGCAGAGCTGTGTTGTACAAATGGCATCAATGCATTTAATGAGTCACTCAGGTAAATGCAGAATGCCTGCTCTGTTCCAGGCATAACATGAAGGGTGAGGGATTCTGTTATGGATAAGACTGGCCTTGTCCCTGTCCTCATGGAACTCATAGACTAGGAGGACAAGAAAGTTCATTAGTGAACCTGGGGGGATTGAGGAAATGGAGATGTGAGGGAGGAAGCAGAGAGGTGGGTTGGGACCAGTTCACTTGTGGGATTGTAATCACCTGTTCCTCTAGATTAGGCGCACTTCTGTAGCACACTTAAATTACGTTGATCAACAACAAAAAAAGTAAACAAGAGAATACTTACTGTGCTTTGAACTTCTTTTGAAAATAATTTAATGATCTTTTAAAAATTTCCATGGCATGAAAGTGTGCTGCAGTTGAAAATCACTGCTTTAAAGAGTAAATTCCTTAACAGCAATGAATGATTCTCCTTCAGCTTGGTGTCCTCTGTCCAGTAGTAAATGTTTGCAGGTGCCCTTTGTTATGGTTTGGAGGGCAAGGTGGAAAGATTGAATGAGCAGGTGACTACCTCCTTGGGAAGGCAGGTTGCTGGCCATCTCTGGCTGCCCCTTGCCCCTGTGTGTTTGGTCACATGGTGTTTTGTTGTTGTCAGGTCTGGACAGCGAGTCTGCCTCCAGCAGCATCCGCTTCAGCAAGGCCTGTCTGAAGAATGTCTTCTCGGTCTTGCTTATCTTCATCTACCTGCTACTCATGGCCGTGGCTGTCTTCCTAGTCTACCAGACCATCACGGACTTTCGTGAGAAACTCAAGCACCCTGTCATGTCTGTGTCTTACAAAGAGGTGGATCGCTATGATGCCCCAGGTAGAGCCTGCCCCAGACGACGCACCAGGGTCCCAGATCCGGGGCATTGCTGACAGATACTTCCTCAGCCTCCATTGCATTCCCAGCACAGCATAGGGCACTACAGGCAGTGTGGAGAGTAGTCTAGGTGTAGAGGACACACCCAAAGAGCTGCTGAAAGGACCCAGCTGGGTGTTTTTGTGCACAGTCTGAAGTGGTTACTGCAGACCTGGGGTTGTCAAGGAAAGCTTTGCAGAGAGGTAGGATTTGAGCTGGGCACACAGATAGGAAGAGAGTGTGGCTGGGAGGTGGCTCAGCAGAAGGGAAGGGGAGAATAGGGAAACAGAGGGCCACTGCAAAGCATGAGACTCTCCTGGCTTGGGCCAGGAACCAGGGATGAGGGGAAGTGAGAGTCAGGCTTGGACTTGAGTTGGGGGCAGTAGCAGAGAGGTAAGGCCACTCAGAAGTGGGCAGAAGCCCTGCCTGGAGAGGGGCTCTCAGGCCATACCATGTATACTTTCCCTGCTCCTTGGGGGTGTCTGGTCCCTGAGTGTGAGGTCAGCTTTCTTCCAGACTGTCTGCTCTGGGTTGTGGGACTAGTATTGAGTGTTTTGGAGGGTGTAAAGTGAATGGGAAGGCATGATGAGCTCTTGGGCTCTGCCCACCCAGTGTGTATCAGCTGCTCTGTCAACAGGATGCCCCTGAGTGACCCTCAGGAGGGCAGAGCCAGACTCCAGGTGCCTTCTGCCCAGGGCTTCTTCACAGCCCGCAGCAGTCAACTGTGCTGGTCATGGCTTGTCCACTCTGTCTTGGGCTTGTCCCTCTTCTCCGTGTCTGCTTTAGTCTCTTTATCTTTGAGTCCTACTTTCTCTGTCAGGTCTCTTGGTCTCCCAACTCTCTCTGATGCTATGTACTACTCCACCAGCATTTCCACCTTTGAGGTTGGAACAGCTACTGTCAGTAGAGCCTGGAGCAAGGCTGGAGGAAAGGGGACTATTGGTATGCAACTCCCACGCTTGGAGCTCCCCGTCAGAGCAGAGATAAGAGATGAAATGAGTTCTAGGGAATCCCACAGTTTAGAGCCTCCCAGCAAATCTGCAGGTGGATGGTAGGCCATAGGGATGGGCACAGCTGGGCTCAGTCAAGGGATGCTCCCTCAGAGTGTCTGGAGCAGGGATTTGAGGTTGAGTGGGTTTTATTTTATTTTTTTGAGACAGAGTCTCACTTTATCACCCTTGTTAGAGTGCTATGGTGTCACAGCTCACAGCAACCTCCAACTCTTGGGCTTAGGTGAGTTTCTTGCCTCAGCCTCCCGAGTAGCTGGGACTATAGTTGCCCGCCACAACACCCAGCTATTTTTTGTTGCAGTTTGGCCCAGGCTGGGTTTGAACCCACCACCCTCGGTATATGGGGCTAGTGCCCTACCCTCGGACCACAGGCGCCGCCCTCAAGTGGGTTTTAGTGTGGGCATCGGGGGCCTGTATCCTAACCCAGTGAGGGGCTCACGGAGGAGGGGCTTGTGCCCTCCACTAGGGTAGAGCTTTCTGAGAGCAGGGATGTGTCTCCTCACTCCTATAACCTTTTCCTTCTCCCTTCTCTGCAGCCCCTCAGGGAGTACAGAACACAGAACACATAGATAGGAAGAGGATCTCAGAAGTGTGGGCAGGGACTGTGACTTCTGACATCGGCTTTTCTTTGTGCCCTCAGGTATTGCCCTCTATCCTGGTCAGGCCCAGTTGCTCAGCTGTAAGCACCATTACGAGGTCATTCCCCCTCTGACGAGCCCAGGCCAGCCAGGTGACATGAATTGCACCACCCAGAGGATCAACTACACGGACCCGTTCTCCAATCAGACCATGGTAACTCTGCCTCCCAGAGCTGAGTTGGTTAGCCCCTCACCCCAAGGGCCCACGTGTTTTTCTCAGCAGGCCATCTCCCACTCACTGGCTGTGGGGTCCTCGTCACCAAGCACACATGTGGCTGCGACAGGTGGACATTTAGCTGTGGCTGGCTCGCCTGCATTCAGGGAGGACAGTCAGACCTTCTTTCCTTGCTGAGTGACTTTCAAGGACCCTGGCATTGTGATGATACCCTGTCCTTGATGGAGGAATGGCAAAGCTAAAGGGCAGAGCTGTTATGATACAGCAGGTATGGGTCTCATACCTGACCACTTAACGGATTTGTTGGGATAGTTTTTGAAAATATAGATTCCCAGGTTCCATGTGAAGCCAACTGGATCATAATTCCTGAGGAGGGGGCCTGGGAATCCATACTTCGAAATAAATATGCCAATGTAAAGAAGGAGTGTGGATCTGGGGATGAAGACTCCTAGGCCCTGGCTTGGCTTTGCCATCATGCCCAGTACTGCTGGGAATGATGATTGGAGGATAGTGTTGTGAGCATTGGAGCAGGAGTACTTGCACAGGGTTTGCAGGCAAGGCAGGTATTTTGTATTATGTACAAAATTTACATCTTATATTTTTTATTTTTCTTTTTTTTTTTTCTTTCTTTCTTTTTTTTTTTTTTCCGAGACAGAGTCTTACTTTGTCACCCTTGGTAGAGTGCAATGTCATCCTAGCTCACGGCAACCTCCAACTCCTGGGTTCAGGAGATCCTCTTGCTTCAGTTTTTCTGTAGTTAGTAGAGACAGGGTCTCGATTTTGCTCAGGCTGGTCTGAAACTTGTGAGCTCAAGCGGTCCTACCACTTCAGCCTCCCAGAGTGCTAGGATTACAGATGTGAGCCACCATGCCTGGCCCTCACATCTTATATTTTTTCATCTTATATTCTTACTTTAGCAAGGATTGAAAGGGACTGCAATGAAGTTTTTTTTTTTTTTTTTAAGGAGACATAGTTTCACTCTGTTGCCCAGGCTAGAGCATCCTGGTGTCAGCCTAGCTCACAAAAACCTCAAAACTCCTGGGTTCAAGTGATCTTCCTGCTGAACAGCTAAGATTCCAGGTACCTAGCTAATTTTTCTATTTTTAACATAGACTTGGTTCCCAGTCTTGCTCGGGTTGGTTTTGAACTCTTGAGTTCAAGTGATCCTTCTGCCTTGACCTCCTAGAATTTAGGATTATAGACCTGAGCCATGCCCGGCCTGCAGTGAAGTTTTTCAGATCAAGAGGGAGGAAAGATTTTTTTAGGCAAAGCAAATTGGACACCAGTACCTAAAGGAAAGAGAAAGTACATTGTCATGCACGTGCCTTTTAGACAAAATTACCATATGGGGGAGGTGTTTTGGAGGGTCAGGTGCCCCTAAAGAATGATGGGAGATGATAAAATTCTGTGTTGTACTGTGGAGCCAGACTTGCTTCTTTGGGTGATAGGGAGCTATTAGTGAGTTTTAGGATGAAAGAATGATCCTAAGATTTTTCTTGTTAGTATGGCTTCCTCCTAAAATCCTGCTGAAGTGATTCCTACTGCAGAATAGAATAGACCAGAATAGTGTAGAAATTCTATTTGGATCTATTCTATTCTGATCTAATCCTTCTTTTTTTTTTTTTTTTGAGACAATCTCACTTTTGTCGCCCTTGGTAGAGTGCTGTGGTGTCATAGCTTACAGCAACCTCAGACTTTCAAGTGATTCTCTTGCCTCAGCCTCCCAAGTAGCTAGGACTACAGGCACCCGCCAAAAGGTCTGGCTATTTTTAGAGACGGGGGTCTCACTTTTGCTTAGGCTGGTCTTGAACTCCTGAGCTCAAGTGATCTATCTGCTTCAGCCTTCCAGAGTTCTGGGATTATAGGTCTGAGCCACCGTGCCCAACTCTAATTCTCTTTTGATGTATTGGATTCTGATCTATCCTGATCAATTCTGATATTCTATTCTGATATTCTCATCTATTTTGATAAATTCTGATATTCTATTCTGATACTGTTCTATTATGTTCTAATCCATTTTGTTCTGTTCTTATTCTGTTTCTATTGTAATTCTATTTGAATCCTATTTATTTTATTATTATTTTTTTGAGACAGAGTCTTATTATGTCGCCAGTGGTAGAGTGCCATGGCATCCCAGCTCACAGTAACCTCAAACTCTTGGGCTTAAGCAATTCTCTTGCCTCAGCTTCCCAAAGTAGCTGGGACTACAGGCGCCACCACAATGCCTGGCTATTTTTTGTTGTTGTTGCAGTTTTCATTGTTTTTGGCCAGCCCAGGCCAGGTTCAAACCTGCCAGCCCCGGTGTATGTGGCTGGCGCTCTAACCATTGAGCTACGAGGGCTGAGCCTGAACCCTATTTCTTTTTTTTGTTTGTTTTGTTTTTTTGCAGTTTTTGGCTGGGGCTGGGTTTGAACCCACCACCTCTGGTATAAGGGACCGTACATGGGGCCAGCGCCCTACTCCTTTGAGCCACAGGCAGTGCCCTGAATCCTATTTCTATTCTCATTCTATCCTATTACAATTCTATTCTTATCCAAATTCTAATCTGTCTAGTTCTAATTCCATTCTAATACTATTCCTATTCTATTTCTAATTCTATTCTTGTTTTAATTATAATCAATTCTGTTGCTATTTTAATTCTATTTCATTCTGTTCCATCCCATTGTATTTTATTACATTTAATCTCATTCCAATTCTGTTCTAATTCTAATTCCAATTCCATTCTTATTCTATTCAAATTCTCATTCTAATTCATTTCTATTCTTATTCTAATTATAGGCCAATTCATTGAATTTAATTCTATTTTCTAAATCTGATGCTGTTCTAATTCTGATCCTATTCCTGTTGTAGTCCTATTCTAATTCAATTGTAATTTTTCTAATTCTGTTCCTCTTTTGATTCTAATTCTATTCTTTCTGTACTAATTATTTTCCTATTCAAATTCTATTTTCTATTCCTATTTTAATCCTTTTTCATATTCTAATCCTAGTTATATTCAATTTAATTCTATTTCTGTTCTAATTCTAATCCTATTCCAGTTGAAGTCCTATTCTAACTGCATTCTTTCTAATTCTATTCCATTCTACTCCAATTCTGATTCTCTTCCTTTTTTAATTTTTTCTCATTCTTTTCCCATTCTATTGTAATTCTATTCTCATGCTAATTCTAATTCTAATCCTCTTCTCATTCTACTCTAATTTTATTCCAATTTTAGTTCTAGTTCCTTTTCTAGTCATTTTCCTATTCTATTCCCAGTCCTTATTCTAATTCTATTCCATTTCATGTTAACCTGTGTTTTTTGTTTTTTTTTTTTTTTAAAGACAGTTTCACTCTTGCCTCAGGCTAGAGTGCCAGGGCATCAGTCGAGCTCACAGCAACCTCAGACTCCTGGGTTCAAGTGATGTCCTGCCTCAGCCTCCCCAGTAGCTGGGACTACAGGTGCCTGCCATGATGCCTGGCTAGTTTTTCTATTCTTGGTAGAGATGGGGGTCTTGCTCTTGCTCGGGCTAGTCTTGAACTCCTAAGCTCTCAAGCACTTCTTCCACCTGGGCCTCCCCGAGGCATGAGCCACTGCACCTGGCCTCCTTTCCATTCCATTTGATTTCATTCCACTTCATTCTCTTCTGTTCCATTCTATTCAGTTCTCTTCTGTTACATTCCACTCTGTTTAATTCCATTATATTCAGTTCTATTCCAGCTCTAATCCTATTCCAGGTTTAAAACTATTCTATTTCTAATTCTAATTTTAATCCTATTCTAATACTATTCCATTCCATTCTACTCCATGCCACTCTATTCAGTTCTATTCATATTCATATTTTATTCCATTGCAATTCTAATCTTATTCTAGATGTACTCTTATTCTAATTCTACTCAATTTAATTCTATTTGTATACTAACTCTATTCCATTCTTTTCTACTCCATTCCATGCCATTCCATTCTCTATTCTAATCCTTTTCTAGTTTTAGTTCTAAATCTATTCCTATACTAAGAGTATTTCCTTTCTGTTCCTATTCTAATCCTTGTCCTATTCTAATTCTAATTCTGTTCTATCCCATTTCATTCCATTTTATTCCAATTCTAATCCTAGTCCAGTTTTAGTCCTGTTGTAATTCTATCCTAATTCTAATTCTATTCCTTGTCTAATTCTGATCTTAATCCTGTTCCAGTTGTAGTCTTATTCTAATTCTAACTATTCTAATCCAATTTATTCCTATTCTAATTCTAATCTAATTCCATTATATTCTATTTCATTCCAGTCTGTTTTATTATTTTATTCTGTTATATTAAATTCTCTTTTATTTTGTTCTTATTCTGTTCTTCTATTTCATTTTATGCCTATTTTAATTCTATCCTTATTCTAACTCTCATTCTAATTATCATTGTATTTTAATTTTATTTTAATTCTATTCTATTTTAATCCAATTCTGTTCTATTCTCCTGTATTGTATCCTGTGGTTTTATAATTCTTTTCTAATTCTATTCCTGTTCTAATTCTGATCATTTTCTAATTTTAATCTTTTTTTTTTTTTTTTTGAGACAGAGTCTCGAGTTGTTGTTCTGGGTAGAGTGTGGTGGTGTTGCGTCATAGCTCAGAGCAACCTCCAACTCCTGGGCTCAGGCAATCCTCTTGCCTCAGTTTTTTCCATTTGTAGTAGAGATGGGGTCTCACTTTTTGCTCAGGCTGGTCTCGAACTCGTTTGTTCAAGCAATCCATCTACCTCGGCCTCCCAGAGTGCTAGGATTATAGGCATGAGCCACTGTGCCTGGCCTCTAATCATGTTCTAATTCTAATCCTATTCCAATTCTAATTCTATTCCAGTTGTAGTTCTATTGTAATTCTATTCCTCTCTGTTTTATTCCACTTTATTCTATTCTATTTCATTCAGTTCTATTCAATTCTGTTCTTATTCTATTCTAATTATATGCTAATTCAATTTTATTCAATTCTGTTCATTCAGTTTTAATTATATTCTTATTTTAATTCTATGCCTATTTCTATTCTTATTCTATTCCTGTTCTTATTCCTGTTCTAATTCCTTCTTCCTATTCTAATTCCTATTCCTATTCTAATTCTGCTCTATTCTAATTCCCTTCTATTCTCTTCTTACTCTATTCTATTCTATAATATAGAATAATTCACTTGAATTTTTGGGATTGGGTCAGATTGACAGAGTAACAGAGAAACCTATAACCCCAAACAGAAGAGGTCTGCTGTAGCAGTGCAAGCTTTTCTTCTAACCTTCTGGTTCACAGCACATTCAGAGAGTACAGTCATTGCACAACTGCCTGTTGAGTGGGCCAGCTACACCCTTTGCCCTCTCTGGGTATGCAGAGTTGCAGGGGACAGTGGGCATAAGGTCCAGAACCATTCTTTGTATAAGCTAAGAGAACGTTCTCTGCTTGGGCATTGGGAACAGAGCAGACATCCACAGTAGACAAGCAAAGAGAAGAAAAACAAAGAAATCTCTTTCCAAAGTGAAATACACTAGAGTACTCAGCCTGCTGGCATTCCTTGCCTACTTCCACAGAACTTAGTCAGCATTGCCATGCAAGGAAGAGGCCTATCAGCGAAACAGAAGTACGACACTTTAGAGGAAACCCCCCCAGACCTATACTAGTTAACCTAATCCTTCATGCATAAGAAAGAATGGAGAATTAATGGTCGCTAGACATTTATGGGAAACCGACAACACCCAAGATGAACAAACAGAATGGACTCCAGAATGGAGAAATGGAAGCTAATTAAAACAAAAAGGAATGCAGTTTTAAAAAAATTCTAATATAGACAATAGAAAGTGGATTTTCAGCTCTCACTGTAAAACACACTGATGCATGCCCACAGCATTCTTAAATCCCACAGAGAGCGCTTACTCTCCAGATGGCCCTCCTCTGCTCCTGTAGTTAAGCAGTGTGTTTACCAGGGGTCTGTAGGGGCCATTCCCAAATCTGTTTATGGGCATTTGTACTTGTTAAATAGCGTGTAATTCAACTGAATGTTACAAAAGGCCTTGATATAAGGGGACAAAGGGAGAGTTCCATGAAAATGAAAAGTTGATGCAGTTACTGCCTCTAGCACTGAGTAGTTGTTTGTTTTCTCCATTCCTTGACATCCATGTCTGTAAGCTAATAGAGAAGTTGTCTCCTCCCTATCCACTAGGTCAGGGGTGGCGAACACGCGGCTAGAGCCACATGCGGCTCCCGGCCAAAATGAATTTCGGCTCTTTGCCTCTTATCATTATTTTGTATACTGTGGCTCTTTGCCAAGTTTGGATTTTGTTATGCTGCTTCTGAGGA
>CAUYPK010057303.1:0-21958 GCA_963574355.1 Loris lydekkerianus | reverse complement strand
AAGATATGTGCAGTTTATGTCTCCGACAAAGGTTTAATAACCAGAATCCACAGAGAACTCAAATATATAAGCAAGGAAAGAACAAGTGATCCCATCGCAGGCTTAAAGGGACTTTAAGAGAAACTGCTCTGAAGAAAAGAGGCTCACACCCTATAGAGAAATGAAAAAATGATCATCATCCTTAATCATCAGATCATTGCAAATCAAAACTACTTTGAGATATCACCTAAGTCCAGTAAGATTAGCTCATATCACAAAATCTCAAGACCAGAGATGTTGGCGTGGATGTAGAGAAAAGGGAACACTTCTACACTGCTGGTGGGAATGCAAATTAATACATTCCTTTCGGAAAGATGTTTGGAGAACACTTAGAAATCTAAAAATAGATCTTCCATTCAATCCTATAGTTCCTCTACTAGGTATATACCCAGAAGACCAAAAATCACATTATAACAAAGATATTTGTACCAGAATGTTTATTGCAGCCCAATCCATAATTGCTAAGTCATGAAAAAAGTCCAAGTGCCCATCAATTCATGAATGGATTAATAAATTGTGATATATGTTCACCAGGGAATATTATGTAGCCTTAAAGAAAGATAGAGACTTTACCTCTTTCATGTTTACATGGATGGAGCTGGAACATATCCTTCTTAGTAAAGTATCTCAAGAATGGAAGAAAAAGTATCCAAAGGAGATATGAGGACTCATGTGCTCTGGGAGAAGAGTACTGTCTGTGTCAGCACCAACAGAAAGGGGATATGAGGCTTCTGATACATTGAGAGAGGAGTGCTGCCTGGGTGCAGAATTGCAGAATGGGGAGATGAGTATATGGGTACTCTAGCAGAGGAGTACTCTCTGGATGCACAATCACAAAAATGGGAGGAGATTACATGGGTGCTCTGGGAGAGGAGTACTGTCTGGATGCACAGTAGCAAAATGGAGAGTTGAAGACAGTTACTCTGGAAGAGGAGTGGTGTCTTGATGCACATTAGCAGAAAGGAAAGGTGAGGACTCGGGTGTGTTGGGAGAAGAGTGCTGTCTGTATGCACACTAGCAGAATGAATAGGTGAGGTCTCCTGTGCTCTGGGAGTGGAGAGCTGTTGGCAAGCACAATAGCAGAAAGGGGAGTTGAGGACTTGGGTGCATCAGCAAGGAATTCTGTCTGGAAGCACACTAGCAGGAAGGGGAGGTGAGAAGTAGGTGTATTGGTAGTGGAGTGCTGTCTGTATGCACCCTAGCAGAAAGGAGAGATGAGGACTCAGTTGTTCTGGGAGAGGAGTGCCATCTTTATGCACACTACCAGAATGGGAAAGTGAGGACTCTGGTACACTTGGGTAGGATTGCTGTCTGGATGCACAGTAGCAGAAAGGAGAGATTTGGACTCGAGTGCTCTGGGAGAAGAGTCCTGTCTGAATGCACACTCACAGAAAGGGGAGGTGAGTACTCGAGATGAGTGCTATCTTGATGCACAGTGGCACAAAGGAGAGGTGATGACTAGGGTGCTATGGGATACATCCTGGCAGAAAGGACAGGTGAGGAGTCTGGTGATCTGGGAGAGGAGTGCTGTCTGGATGCACACTCCCAGAAAGAGGAGGTGAGGATTAGGGTGTATTGGGAGAGGAGTGCTATCTGGATGCACATTACCAGAAAGGGGATTTCAGCACTCAGATGAATTAGGTGAGGAGTACAGTCTGGATGCACACTAGCAGAAAGAAGAGGTGAGGACTTGGGTGCTTTCAGAGAGGAGTGCTGTCTGTATGAACCCTAACAGAAAAGTGAGTTGAGGGCTCAGGTGCATTGGGAGAGGAGTGCTTTCTGGATGCCCAACAGAAGAAATGAGAGATGAGGACTTGGGTGAATTGGGAGATAAGTGCTGAGTGGATGCACACTAGCAGAAAGGAGAGGTGAGGAGTTGAGTGTGTTGGGAGAGTAGACTGTCTCGATGCACACTACTAGAAAGTGGATTTGAGCACTCAGATGCATTAAGAGAGGAGTGCCATTTTGAACGTACATTAGCAGAAAGGAGAGATGGGGACTGGGGTGTATTGGGAAAGGAGTGCTGTCTGCATGCACACGAGTAGAAAAGAGAGTTGAGGACTCAGTTCCACTGGGAGAGGAATACTGTCTGTATGCACACTGAAGAATGGAAAGGTGAGGGCTCAGGTGCTCTGGGAGTGGAGTGCTGTCTACATGGACATTAGCAGAAAGGGGAGGCGAGGACTCTGATGAGTTAGGAGAGGAGTGCTGTCTGGATGCACACTAGCTGAAAGGCAAGTTGAGCGCTTGGGTGCATTGGGAGAGTAGTGCTGTGTAGATGCACAATAGCAGAAAGGAGACATGAAGACACGAGTGTATTGGGAGAGGAGTGCCCAGTGGATGCACACTAGCAGAAAGTGGAGGTGATGACGCTGAGGGGTGCTGTCTGGATGCACACAGGCATAAAGGGGATGTGAGGACTTGGATTCTGTAGGAGAACACACTAGCAGAATGGGGAGTTGAGGTCTTGGATCTGTTGGGAGAGGAGTTCTCTCTGAATCACACTGGCATAATGTGGAGATGAGGACTCGGGTGCTCTGGGAAAGGAGACCTGTCTAGATGCACACTGGCAGAATAAAGAGCTGAGGACTCAGCTGCTATTGCAGTGGAGTGCTGTCTGGATGCACACTAGCAGAAAGCGGAAGTGAGGACTTGGGTGTGTTGGGAGAGGAGTGCTGTCTGGATACACACTTGCAGAATGGAGAGGTTAGGAATCAGGTGCTTTTGGAGAAGAGTGCATCTGGATGCACACTGGCAGATAGGAGAGGTCAGCACTTGCGTGCTCTTGTAGAGGAGGGCTGTCTGGGTGCACTCTCACAAAAATGGGATGTGAAGACTTGGGGGCTGTGAGAGTGCAGTGCCATTCAGATGCACACCAGCAGAAAGGGGTGGTAAGGACTTCGGTGCATTGTGAAAGGAGTGCTGTCTGGTTACACACTATCAAAAAGAAGAGGTGAGGACTCGGGTGCTTTGGGGAGAAATGCTATCTGGATACACACCTTTAGATGGGGGAGGTGATGACTCGGGTGCTGTGAGAGCGGAATGCGTTTCAGATGCACACTGGTAAAAAAAGGAGAGATGAGGAGTCGGGTGCGCTGGGAGGGGAGTGCTGTCTGGATGCTACCAGAACGGAGAAGTGAGGACCTGTGTGCTCTGGGAAAACAGTGCTGTCTGAAGGACTTGGGTGCTCTGGGAATGAAGTACTGTCCAGATGCAAAGTGGCAGAAAGGGGAGGTGAATAATTGGGGGCTCTGGGAGAGGAGTGCTGATTGGATGGAGACTACCAGAAAGGGAAGGTGAGGACTCAGGAGCTCTGGTAGAGGAGTGCATTTACAATGCACACCAGCAGAAAAGGGAGGTGAGGACTCAGGTGTGTTGAGAGAAGAGTGCCATATGGATGTAAACTACCAAAAGGGGATGTGAGGACTGAGGGGTTGGGAGAGGAGTGCTGTTTGGATGGACACTAACAAAGGGGAGATGAGAACTTGGGAGCTCTTGGAGAGTTCTTTTAGGATGCACACTGACAGAAAGGAGAGGTGAGGAATCACGTGCTCTGAGACAGGAATGCTCTCCTGATGCCAACTAGCCGAGGGGAAAGTTGAGGACTTGGGTGCTCAGGAAGAAGTGTACTGTCTTGATGCACGCTAACAGAAAGGAGAGGTGAGAACTCAGGTGTGCTTATAGAGGAATGACGTCTAGATGCACACTCAGAGAAATGGAAGGTGAGGACTCAGGTACTCTGGTAGAGAACTACTAACTGGATGCACACTAGTGGAAAGGGGAAATGAGAATTTGGGTGCTTTGGGAGAGGAGTGCGGTCTGGATGCACACTGGCAGAAAAAGGAGGTGACTATTCCAGTGCTCTGGGAGAGTAGTGATTTCCCAATGCACACTAGCAGAAAGGAGAGGTGAGGATGTGGGAGTGTTTGAATAGGAGTGCTGTCAGGATGTAAAGGGGGGGAGGTGAGGAGTTGAGTGCCTCTTGAGAGGAGTGCTGTCTAGATGCACACTGGCAAGAAGGAGATGTGAGGACTTGGGGGCATTGAGATAGGAGTGCTGTGTAGATGCACACTGGCAGAAAGTGGAGATGAGGAATCAGGTGCTCTGGGAAAGGAGTGCTGTCTGTGTGCACACTAGCAAAAAGAAAGAGTAGAGGACTCAGGTCCTCTGGGAGTGGAGTGCTGTCTGGGTGCACACTAGCAGAAAGGAGAGATGAGGACTCGGGTGCACTAGGTATGGAGTGTGGTCTGAATGCAGACTGGCAGAATGAAGAGGTGAGGAAGTGGGTGCTCTGGAAGTGGAGTGCATCTGAAGGCACACTGGCAGAAAGGAAAGGTCCGATTTGGGTGCTCTGTTTGTTGTTGTCCTCAGAACTAGATGCTTGGAGATGCAAAGGAAAGCACTGCAGGCAAAATGATTATTATGAAAGGGAGACTGAGGCTCGCTTAGGCTCTCAGTGACTTCCCACATTTATTGGGTGCTTTTTATACACAACCTTAGTCAATAGAAAAAAAAGTATAGAAATAGAAAAAGGAACAAAGACTGCCAAAAAATTTCTTTGTTCACACATATGCTGCCAGACACATACATAGTTAATCTAAATCGAGAACACTTTGCTCAAGGCTTAACCAAAATGGTGCTCAGCTGTCTGTTCTGTTTGATTAGATCTCTAAAACTTAAGAAAGGACAATTTGCTAAAAGGAGAATAGAACAGAGTACTTCTTTCTGTAACCTCTGCAGGTGCGCAGCCCCCAGCTGCAACCGTGCAAAGCCCTCTGGTAACTTTCCTTTCTGTGAACATTTAACTGGTTGTTCTTACTAGCCCAGGAATGTCCACAAAGAAAGAAGTTTTTCCATCCTAAGGCAACATTCCTCGGGGAGCACATGAGGCCATGTCACTTGCTTTGGTTGAGGGGCCAGGACCCCTCCATTTCCCCCTTTTTATTTATTACCTTTCATTGCTGTCATAACCAAAAATACAGCAGCATTTCTATCACTAGTTTGTTTAACTTGTATCAAATTTTTACTTATCATATAAAGAATAAACTCAATCAAACAAAATAAGAACAGAGAGCCGGCAGAAGTTCCAAAGTATAAATCTTCTCAATAGAAATCAATTGAGCTATTTCTTCTGAAATTCCCTTCAGAATTTTGTCTCTATTAATTTGTTCTAAATATTGCTCAAAGGTTGAGTATACTTGGTGTTGTAACTCAATTATATAGCAGTCAAATTTTCATGATTCAATAAATGTTTTCTAACTTTACTCCATGGAAACAAACTTTCATTATAAAACACAGGGGTAAGAGAATAAGAAGTTACATTCCAATCACATTTTAACTTATTGTTTCTCTAAACTATGTAATTGATCACCTGATAAAATCACTGTTTGTTCTAAATCTGCTAATTTATTATATATTTCCATATCAATTGGCTTCTGAGAAATCGAAAGTTTCTCAGCATCTTTATGCCAATTAGAAACAAATTTTTCAGTTTTAATAGACTCAGTCAAAGCTATTCTAGCAGCAGCTTCAGAGGCCATGACAGCTATAATCCCAAGAATGGCTGTTATCAGACCAATAAATCTCTTCATCCTCTTCATTAGTTTCAGGGCAAGGTGGGATAGGATGAAAATGGTGGGGGACTCCTCCCACAGGCACATCTTCACTGGAAACCAAATTCCCGTCCTGACCTGGAGTAAAAAGATCCTACCTCAGGAAAAATCAATTCTCATACATATATTAAAGCAGGTAAATAACCAACACCTTCCTGTACAGCTAATTTCACTGGTTTTCTCATTCCAATAGACCTCTCCAATCAGCCATACAAATAATAGCTTAACACATGCTTGTGTAAAATGTGCTTCTCTCCATTTAAAGTGGAACACATAGTGGGGTGTCGCCCTCCTACAGAATCTTTATGTGTGTAAGCTCCTTTCCATGTGTATAGCCCAAAAAGAGTCATGCCTATCTTCTATAAATCTGGCTGTGGGAGGCGGAGACAAGATGGCTGACTGAAGCCAGCTTTCCACAGAGGCTCCCATCCAGGAGAGTTAAAGGACAGAAATTTAGCAAAGTAACCTGATGGATTAGAGCTGCACCAAGAGAGAAAGTTGAAGAACACACATCAACCCCGCTGAGGCAAGCTGCAACCTCAAGGATACAAACAAAAGGTACAAAATCCATCACCAAGCAGATGGGAGTCCCCTCCCCCATGAGAACAGCTCGGAGTGCCCCACAAAGAAACAAGCAGAGTTGAAAGGTCCTCCCACTACACTCCACAGGAGAGACCCTCCAAACACTGGACCTACCTCCCCTACTAGGGTGCCATGACATTCTCCTGCTAGGCATAAAACTGTATAAAACTGTATATATATTCTCTACTTGCAATTCTGAACTTTCAGCACTCCCCTCCACTCTCACTCTGAGGTCTGGAATCCTGTTCCACAGGAGTCCAGATTCTTGGGTGATTTCTCGAGGGGTGTGGACAAGGCCTAGACTGCAGCTGGTTAGTGCTGATTCTGTGCCACAAGAGTGAGGAGAGGACGGTCAGCTGAGGGGGAACCACATGGGAGCCACAGTGCCCCAAGGCACAGAACAGCAGCTATTATTGGCAACAATAGAGCTCACTCCCAGATATTCCAAAGCCACATCCCCTGCCTCCCTGGGCAACCAGAGAAGGCAGGGCATCTTCTCAGGTGGCAACCACCACAAAACAGATCTGGGACAGAAACACAGGCCCCGTGAGTAAAGGGTTTGCCTGAGGTGATACCAGCCTGGGTGGAGCGGGGGATTAGAAAATATATGCACAGAGCTGGGAAATTCCCAGTGTCCCAGTGCTGCCAAAGCCTCCTTCCCTTTGTATGGGAGTGGCTTTTCCTTTATAATAAGGCAAAATTAACAATTGAGCAATTCTTTGTCCAACAGTTAAATCAATGGGCTAACAGAAGCAATAATGAAAATGTCACCACTATAGTCAGGATCAATAACTCCCAAATGAACAATTAGCCCTTTTATGGTAGAGCTGCTCCTGCCTGTAACCAAGCCAACAGTCTTTTGGAATGAAGCCATACACCCCGGTTGCCAAGGTATAAGGTACATCTCGTGGCTTTAAAGATAAATTCTCTACTATGGGCAAGTCTAAAGAAACACAGTTGTGAGTGGCATGAAATAAATCAGAAACCAAAGTTTTGGTTTGAGGCTTACTGGATGGAGAAAATGGAACAAAGCTTTGATGTAGTGGCAGAATATTTTGTTCAGGAGTATTTTTTAATTGCTGGATGTTGCTTTCTCGGCTGAAATGGGGAAGGTCTGTACCAAGGCTTCTGCATTGTTCTCCTGGGCCCAGGAGTGGCCTGTCTGGAGTTTTTTGATTCCACAGGAGGCAAGACATTACCATTTTTGTCTTTGAAAGACCTGCATTCATTTGTCCGATGTCTTCCCTTTCTACACCTTCTACAAATTCCTGGTGGTAATGGGGAATCTGGGTTTTTCTCTTCTTTCCTCTTATGGCAGTCCTTTCTAACATGCCAAATTTTTCCACAATTATAGCTTTTATGATTATTATTTCTCAAGGCTGCTGCCATATGAGCACCAAATTGATCACCAATGATCAACTAGAGCCAACATTCTTACATGCTCTCATGAATTTAGCTATAGAAGCGTTTTCCTCATTCTTGATACTAAAGCATTACAACAATCCTCATTAGCATTTTCATAAGCAAGAGTTAAAAGTAACATGTCCTGCATCTCTGGTCCCAGAATTGCCCGTTTGATGGCAGCACGTAGCTTTGCAAGAAACTCAACATAAGGCTCACGGGGCCCCTGAATGATCTTAGTAAAAAATTTTCGTTCCCCAGGCTCATCTAACTGTGCCCAGGCATAGAGACAAACGTCCCTAATTATAATCAGTGTCTCATCAGATAAATTCAGCTGTCTATCATGCCTTCTGTACTCTCTGTTACCTGTCATCTGATCATAATAAAGATCTGGATTACTGCCATACCTTGATTTAGCCTCTTTATTCCACCATGAAACAAACTGCAAATATTGGGACAGAGAAAGAGCCATTTTGGCCAATATTTCCCAGTCTCTTGGTGTCAGAAACCAATCTCCACAATCTGATCTAAGCAGCCCTTGAATGTATGGTGCATTAGGTCCACATGCTATAACAGCATCTTTTTAAGAAATTTAAGATCTACCTCTGCATAGTGGACCTGGCCAGCCAGAGCAGTACTGGCTTGAGCAGCTTCACCTGCTCTTCTGGCGGCCACCGTTCTGGAAGTCTTCACACTCCCATATGCATAAGGAGGAGCAGACAGAAATCGGTTAGAGACACGATAAAGCTGTTTAGATACAAGCACAGATGGGGGTCAAGACCGCAAAGATTTAGGTCCTTCATGAAACTATTTTGGCCCTTCAGGCACAAGAGAAGGTGGTGGAGGAGAAAGAGGAGGCAGCGATGGGAAAAGCATGTCAGTAGATGGCGCCAGAGGCACAGAAGGTTTATATGTAGCCCCTTCAAATTCATTACATTCTCTAATGAAATCCCTTAAATTAGACATTTTGTCTTGCAAAGACTGCCATGAGGTAGAAGAGGCAAGTCGCCCTCTCCCACTTCTCCCTCATGAGGGGGAACATCATCCCCACTGTTAATTTCTATTTTGTCCTCCTTAATAGAAAATTTAGACGAATCAGGTCCTGTTGACTCACATTCAGGTTTAAGAACATCAGAAACGTCACCATCAACTTGTGTTTGTGGGGTTTTTTGTTATTAACAAAGATCCGCAAAGCAATTGTGACCAAATTATATGCCGTCCAAAACTTCTGTACTAACAATATTACTCCATTGATGAAACCTTTTCATATCTTCCACCATGTCCTCCCATATGGAGAGATTTACCTGACGGCAACTCTGGAGAAAACCAATAACATTCATGAACGGTTAAAAAAAAGATGGCGAAAAGTTTGATTTTTAACATAAACACCCATACAGTTTAACAAAGATTTCAACAAATGAATATACTCTTCCTCTTTAGAACTTGTATTACCCATTTTCAATGTCCCTTTTAAATGTAAATGTTGAAAGTCCTGGGTACTTACAGCCCAGTGGTAACCTTTCGATTTTGCCCTTTCCCAGTGATTCTTGCCTTGAAATTGGTAAACAGAAGTTTCGGGGACAAATCGACAAGGCTCAGTTCAGCTGAATGCCTTGCTCGCTGCGCCAGATGTTCTTATCCTCAGAACTATATGCTCAGAGATGCAAAGGAAAGCACCAGGGGCATTGAGACAGGAGTGCTATCTGGATGCACACAGGCAGAAAGTGAAGGTGAGAAATCAGGTGCTCTGGGAGAGAGTGCTGTCTGTAAGCACACTAGCAAAAAAAGAGTAGAGGACTCGGGTGCTCAGGGAGTGGAGTGCTGTCTGGATGCACAGTAGCAGAAAGGAGAGATGAGGACTCAGGTGCACTGAGAGAGGAGTGTTGTCTGAAATCAGAGTGGAGAGGTAAGGAAGCAGGCGCTCTGGGTGTGTAGTGCCTGTAGGAGGCACATTGACAGAAAGGACAGGTCAACACTTGGATGCATAGGGTGCTCTGGTAGAGGAGTTCTGTCTGGATGCATACTGGCAGAAATGGGATTAGTGGACTCTGCTGTGTTGGAAGAGGAGTGCTGTCTGGATTCACACTGGCAGAAATGGGTGGTGGAGCCACAGTTGCCTTGAGAGAGGCATGCTCTCTGGATGCACACTGGAAGAGAGTGTAGATGAGGTCTGGGCATTAGGAGAGGACTTTTGTCTGGATGCACACTGTCAGAAAGAGAAGTGAGGGCTCAAGAGAAGTGGGAGAGGAGTGCTGTCTGGATGCACACTAGCAGTGGGGAGAGCAGAGGTCTTGGGTTCTCTGGGAGAGGATTTTCATCTGGATAAAGTTGCATTGAGGGCTCAGGTAAGTTGGGAGAAGATTGTTGTCTGGAGGCACATTAGCAGAAAGGACAGATCAGGACTTGGATGCATGGGAGAGGAGCGCTGTGTGGATTCACACTAGCAGAAAGGGGAAGTGAGGACTCAGGTGCATTGGGAGAGGAGTGCTGTTTGGATGCACACAAGCAGAAAAGGAAGGTGAATACTAGGGTGCTCTTGTGGAGAGAAGTCCAGATGCACACTGGCAGAATGGGGAGGTGAGGACAAGGATGTTCTGGGAGAGGAGTGCATTGAGGATGCACACTGACAGAAAAAGGAGCTGAGGACTTGTGTGAGGTGGGAGTACAGCGCTTTCTGGACACACACTGGCAGAAAGGTGAGGTGAAAACTCTGAGGCGTTGGGACTGGAGTTCTGTCTTGATGCACACTGGAGAGGTGAAAACTTGGGGGCACTGAGAGAGCAGTGCTGTCTGGATGTACACAACATGAAGAGGAGGTAAGGATTTGGATTCTCTGGGAGTGGAATGCTGTTTGATGCAGACTAGCAGAAAGAGGAGGTAAAGATTCTGCTGTGTTCGGAGATGCATTCCATGTTTATGTACATTAGCAGAAAAGAGAGATGAAGGCTCAGGTGACCACTAAATTACACTCAGGAGTCCACGCTTCACCAATTTTTCCACTCGACTCCTAGTTTCCCCATGAACTGGGAATTGTAATCTTCCATGGGGGAAGGTCTGGTTATTGCTGCCTCCTGCCACTTCAGCAGTGGCACACAGACTTCTCAGGCATTCTCCACAGCTCCAGATAACATTTAGAGTCCAGCAATCCACCAATTCACTGCACACTCTGAACTGCCAGTCTCCACCAATATTCCCCATCAGGTGTTATGGGAGAGAAGTGCTCTCTGGATGCAGTCTTGCAGAAAGGAGACCTGAGGACTCGGGTGCCCTGGGAAAGGAATGCTGTCTTGATTCACAGTCGAAGAAAGAAGTGAGTTCTTAAGCGCTCTGGAAGTGTGGTCTGGGTGCACACTAACAGAAAGGGAAGTTGAGGACTCAGGTGTGTTGGGAGAGGAGTGATGTGTGGATGCACGGTAACAGAAAGGAGAGATGAGGATTCGGGTGCTCTTGGAGAGGAAGACTGTTTTCATGCACATTAGTAGAAAGGAAAGATGAGGACTAGGATGTGTTGGGAAAGGAGTTCTGGCTCGATGCACACTAGCTAAAAGGAGAGACGTGGATTTTAGTGTTCTAGGAGAGTATAGCACTATTGATTCACACTAGCAAACAGGAGAGGTGTGGACATGAGTGCTCTGGGAGTGGAGTGCTATCTGGATGCACACTAGCAGAAATTGGAAGTGAGAACGCAGGTACATTGCGAGAGGAATGCTGCCTGGATGCACACTAGCAGAAAGGATAAATGAGGCCCTGAGTGCACTGGGAAAGGAGTGCTGTGTGGATGCACACTAGCCGAAAGGCGAGGTGAAGATTTGGGTGCTTTGGGAGAGGAATGCTGTCTGGATGCACTCCAGCAGAAAGTAAAGTTGAGGGCCAATTACCCATTCAACTCCCAGGTTGACTCAGTGATGGGCTCCTTCGACTATGTGCATCATCTAATTGAGAATAGACATTTTCCCCTGCTCCAGCATATATAACCATGAGTATGCCTGGAGGAGAAACAGTTTCTTCTCACTTAATAATGGTTGCAGAGCTACCCGGGATAGAACTTTACACCTTCCACAGTAACATTCTTGCAAGAAGTTTTATCTGCACCTCTCTTGTTAGAAACACTAGAGTGTGATTCCAAACTGTAATCTATAGAGAATACTTACAGTGATCACATCTGCACCTCTCTTGTTAGAAACACTAGAGTGTGATTCCAAACTGTAATCTATTTTAGAGAATACTTATAGTGATCACACATGTAACTCTGAAAATTCCTGTTCCTGTTCATGGAACATTCATACTTATGGGCCTCTCACCAAGTCAGTTCATGTGCCAACAGCCATGCAACTATGTGCATCAACTCAGTGAGGCTAGAATTGTGCCCCCCAACTCTGGCATATAACCACTTAGTGGAGGATAAAACAATTTCTTCTCCTGAATAACACTTATAGAGCTACCCGGGAAAGAAGTTTACAACATCCACAGTACCATGCTACCCAGAAGTTTCATCTACACTTTCTTTCTTATACACACTAGTGTTTCCAAACTGCAATCTATTCCAGAGAATACTTGTGTTTGTCACACATGTAACTGTCTAAACACTCCTACTGAGGGCACTTTGATACACAGGAGTCCCTAAAAACAGTATGCCAATGGCGATTCAACACTGTGCATGTTGTCATTGAGATGAACGGATTGCCACTGCTCTGGCAGTTTCCCTGTGATGAAAAGAGAGTTTCTTCTCTTCAGTAGGCTACTTAGAGCTAACAATGAATGCCTGTTTCGAAAATGGCACAATAACTTGTTTCCCAAAAGGTACGTCTGCACTTTCCTTACAAACACATCAGCGTGTTTCCAATAAGCAATCTTTTCCAGAGAATAAGATATACCCTTGCTTTTAAACAGCAGAATGCCACTTGGTGAGGTAAGCAGGTTCTTTTCCTCTGTAAGGCTATTTAGAGCTAACCGTGAAAGAAGTTTTCAAACTTCTATAGTGTCTCAATTTCCAGAAGTTTCAACCGCACTTTCCTTCTTATAAACCCTAGAGTGTGTTTTCAAAGTGCAAACCATTCTGGAAAATAATTGTATTGATCGTGGTTATAACTCGCTGAGCGCTCCTCCTGGGGTAACAATACATGTGAGCCCCTCGCCAGGGTCATACAACTGCAGGGACAAACTCAGTAATATTTGAATTTTGCCTCCTGCTCCAACTGTAGGCTTTGCAGGCTGTAGGCTTACCAGGCTTTCCAGTCAAGTCTCTCATCTCCCCATTCTGCCTGTGTGCATCCAGACAGCACTTCACTCTCAGAACACCTGAGCCCTCACCTGTCCTCTCAGGTAGTGTGCATCTGGTCAGCAATCTTCTCTCAGTGCCACAGAGTCCTCACCACCCCTTTCTGCAGTGTGTGTTCAGATGAGACAGCACACGAGATAGCACTCCTCATCCAAAGGTCGCGAGTTTGCACATCACTTTCCTGCTAGTGCGCATCAAGACAGCACTCCTCTCCCAGAGGGCCCGTGTCCTCACATCGCCTTTCTGCTAGTGAGCACCAAACAGCACTCCATTCCCAAAACACCAAAGTCCTCAACTCAGCTTTCTGCTAGTTTGCATGAGGACGGTCCTCCTTCACCATCGCACCCGAGTCCTCACCTGCACTGGGAGAGGATTGTTGTCTGGATGCACATAGCAGAAAAGTGAGGAGAGTACTCAGGTCTTCTGGGAGAGGAGTGCTGTATGGATGCACATAGCTGGTAAACAAAGTGAGGACTCGGGTCTTCTGAGAGAGGAGTTCTTTACGAAACTCACACTTGCAGAAAGGTAAGCCAAGGACACGGGTGCCCTGGGAAAGGATGCACACTGGCAGAAAGGAGTGGTGAGGACTCAGATGCGATGGGAAGTAGTTTTGTCTACATGCACACTAGCATTAAGGGGAGTTTTGCACTCGTGTCCTCTTACAGAGGAGTGTTGTCTGGCACACAAGCAGAAGGGAGACGTCAGGAGAAAGTAGGCCAATAAACATTCAACAATGTGCACGTTGTCAGTGAGATGAGCAGATAGCTGCTGCTTCGGCTTCTATCTGGCAGTATCTCGCTGGGAGGAAGGAGCAGTATTTTCACTTCAGTAGGCTATTTAAAGCTAACAGTGAATGCCTGTTTCAAAATAGAACAATACTTTGTTTCCCAGAAGGTTCATCTGTACTTTCCCTACCAACACATCAGTGTGTTTCCAATGTGCAATCTCTTCTGGAAAACAGAACTATGCCCCTGGACCTGTATTCCGCTTGGTTGGGTAAGCAGGTTGTTCTCCTCTGTAAGACTATTTAGAGCTATCAGTGAAAGAAGTTTTCAAACTTCTACAATTCCTCAATTCCCAGAAGTTTCATCTGCACTTTCCTTCTTATGAACTCCCGAGTGTGTTTACAAAGTGTGGTCACTTTTTACAGCCCGGTCAATACCTGTCATGTGTCCATTGTGCTCCTTGAGTTCATGAGCTTTTATTCACTGGCTCCCATTTTTCTTATAGATGTGCACTTCGTGATTATTGGGGCTAAGGGCAATTTTGGTACGATCCCTGTTCCAGGCAGGACAGGTGATTGGCTCTAGAAAAAACTGATGCAGGGGCATTATTCGTAGAGTTTTCAAACAGAAAGCACCCCCCGCAAGTCCAAGTACAGTGTGAGGCCCATGGGTTTTAATCACACATGTAACTCGATGAGCTCTCCTACTGAGATAGAATTAATAATACATGTGAGCCTCTCTTCAGGTCAGTTAATGTATCCACAGCCATGCAACTGTGGGCACGAACTCAGTGACATTAGAAGTTGTCCTCTTGCTCCAGCAAATACCAGGCTGTAGGCATCACAGCTCAGTTTCTCATCTCCCCTGTCTACCTGTGTACAAGCAGACAGCACCCTACTCCCAGAGCACGCAAGTCCTCATCTCTTCTGTGCATCGATTCAGCAATGCAACTGGTAGTTCTGTAAGCATTATTAGTGAGAAGAAAGTGTTTATAAGGAAAGGACAAATGAATCATCTGAGAAACAAGGCATTGTGCAATTTTGAGAAATGTGGTCCCAGCCCTACATAGCGTTACCTAAAACAAGGAACTGCTTGTTTTTTACAGGGGGACTTTGCTGGATACGACCTGGAACAGTGGTAATCGACTTTTCTCACTAACCTGTACGCAGTTGTATTGGCATTGGCTTACGGTTATGAGGGACTTGTGTGTGGTAAGAACCCCTATTTGCTCGAAAGGAATGTACAGAGAGTTCCATGTTCTATTAACACCGGAATTTTCAGAAATAGATTCCACTTTGGTAACACGCTTGAGTGTTCATAAGAGGGAAAGTATAGATGAAACCTCTGGGCAGCTTGCAACTGTGAATTTGTAAACTTTTTTGACTGGTAGCTCTATAATCGTTATTAGTGAGAAGAAAGTGTTTATAATGAAAGGGCAAATGAATCTTCTGAGAAACAAGGCATTGTGCAATTTTGAGAAAGGTGGTCCCAGCCCTACATAGGGTTACTGAAGAGAAGGAACTGCTAATTTTTACCAGAGGGATTTTGCTGGTTACGGCCTGGAGCAGCGGTAAATTGCTCATCGCACTAACCTGAACAGAGTTGAATTGTCATTGGCTTACTGTTATGAGGGACTCATGTGTTGGTAGGAAATCCTACTTGCTCAAAAGAAATATTCAGACCGAGAGTTCCAAGTTCTATTACCACCAAAATTTTCAGTAATAGATTCAACTCTGGAAAAATTCTCGATAGTTCTTAAGAGGGAAAGTGCACAAGAAACTTCTGGGTTGCTTGGTATTGTTCACGTTTTAAACTTTTTCAACTGGTAGCTCTATAAGCGTTCTCAGTGTGAAGAAAGTAGAACTATTCCCCTGCTGTAGTTTTTAATCGCTGCTACTGTGCAGCCGAGACCTCAATTCGCCTTCTTTATGAGTGAAACCAGATAGCCTTCCTCTCACACAGGAGCCAAGTCCTCAGCTGGCTCTCCTGCTATGTGCCTCCAGACAATACTCTTCTCCCAGTGCAGGTGAGGACTCGGGTACAAAATGGTGGTGGAGCATTGTCTTCATGCAACCTAGCAGAAAGCTGAGGTGAGGACTCGGCTGCATTGCTAGAGAAGAGAAGATGTGAACTAGCAAGAAAGAGATGTGTGGACTCAGGTCCTCTGGGAGAGGAGTGCTGGCGCAAATGCGCATTAGCAGAAAGTCATGAGAGGAGTGGTGCCGTATTAGAGAGGAGTGTTCTGTGGATGCAGGGGAATTACTAACTAGATGCACACGAACAGAGAATTTGCTGTTAGGACACGCTTGCTCTCGGAGTAGAGTGCTGTCTGGATGCTGAAAGGCAGACAGGGCAGATGAGGACCTCGGCTGTGAAGTCTACTGCTGGGTATATGCTGGAGCCAGAGCAAACGTCTAACCTCACTGAGTTGGTGCCACCCGTTGTATGGCTGTGCATACATTAAGTGACCTGTAGAAGGACTCACACGTGTTAATGCTATCTCAGTAGGAGAGCTTATGGAGGTACAGTTGCGATTAATACAAGCATTTTCCGCAACAGATTGCACTTTGAAAACACACTCTGGAGCTTGTCAGAAGCAAAATGCAGTCGAAACTTCTGGGAATCGAAGTATTTGGGACGTTTGAAATCTTCATTCACGGTTGGCTCTAAATACCCTTTCAGAGGAGGACAACCTGCTTACCCCACCGAGCTGCATACCGCCGCTTAAAAACTGCAACAGGGGAATAGTTCTATACTCCAGTAGAGAGTGCCCATTGAAAACACCCTGATGTATTTGTAAGGAAAGTGCAGATGACCTTTCTGGGAAACGAGGTATTGTGCCAATTTCAAAACAGGCACTCACTGTGATCTCTAAATAGCCGTACCGAAGAGAAAAAGCTGTTTCTTCCCCCCAGTGACATACTGCTAGACAGAAGCTGGAGCAGCGGTCATCTGCTCATCTAACAGCGTACACAGTGCTGAATAAGCATTGGCCTTCTTTCTCCTGATGTCTCCTGTCGGCTTTTCTGCCAGACAGCACTCCTATTCAAGAGTACTCAAGTCCTCCCCTCCCCTTAATGCTAGTGTAGATCCACACAAAACTCTTTCACATCGCACACGAGTCACCACCAGTTTTTCGGGGAGTCTGCATTCAGAAGATTGAAGCCGCATCCAGAGCACCACAGTCCTCATCTCGCCTTTTCTCAACGGTGAATGCAGTCAAACCTCCTCTGCAGCAAGACCCGAGACCTCACTTGGCCATCCTGCTGGATGAATCCAGACACCAATCCTCTCCCGGAGGACCTGAGTCCTCACCTTGGTTTCCCGTTGTGTACAGCCAGACAACGCTCTTCTCCCAGGGAAGATGACTACTTGCGTGCAATGGTGGTGGAGTATTATCTTTATGCAAACTCACTGAAAGCAGAGGTGAGGACTCGGGTGCATTGGGAGAAGAGTGCTGTCGCCTGAGTGCAGGTGCTGCAGTCCCGCCTGAAAGCAAACTTCAGCATCGGGTGGTGAGGACTCGGGGCCAGTGGGACAGGATTACTGAGTAGAAGCACACTAGTGGAGAGAATCTGAGGTGAGGACACTCGTGCTGTCAGAGTAGAGTGCTGTCTGGATGCACTCATGCAGACAGGACAGATGAGAAACTCGCCGGAAGCCTACAGGTGGGTATGTGCTGGAGCCAGAACAAACTTCTACTCTTACTGTGTCGGTGATGTGAATTAGCAACAATTTGATGTGTGGACTCGGCTCGTCGGGGACAGGAGTGCTGGTTCAAATGCACATAAGCAGAAAGGCATGTGTGGACTTGTGCCGTGTTGGAGAGGAGTGCTCTGTGGATGCAGGAGATTATTACCTATGATACACAAGAACAGGGAATTTGATGTTAGGAAAACCGTGCTCTCCAGGTAGAGTGCTGTCTGGATGCTCAAAGCAGACAGGGCCTACGAGGAACACAGCTGTGAAGTCTACTACAGCCAAGCATATGCTAGAGCCAGAGCAAACCTCTCACTGAGGTCGTGCCAGCCGTTGTATGGCTGTGTATATGTTAAGTGACCTGCTGAAGGACTCACGTGTGTTAAGGCTATCTCAGTAGGAGAGCTCATGGAGTTACATTTGCGATTAATACAAGTATTCTCCGAAATATATTGCACTTTGAAAACACACTCTAGAGCTTGTCAGAAGGGAAGTGCAGTTGAAACGTCTGGCAATCGAGGCATTTTGGATGTTTGAAAACCTCATTCACGGTTAGCTCTCAATAACCTTACGGAGGAGAAGAATTTGTTTTCCCCACCAGGCGACATACTGAACAATTGAAACTGGGGTGGGGGTGGTGGTGGTGGGGAGCAGAGTTCTATAATGCGAAGAGTGTGCACATGGGAAACACAGTGGTGTATTTGTAAGGAAAGTGCAGATGAACCTTCTGGGAAGCAAGGTATTGTGCTGTTTTCGAAACAGGCAGTGAGTGGTGTCTCTCAATACCCGTACTGAGGTGAAGCAACTAACTGCTTCTTCCTCCCAGTGAGATCCTGGCAATCTGCTCATCTCACGGACAGTGTACACATTGTTGAATAGGCCTTGGTCTGCTTTCTCCTCAACTCTCCCTTCTGCCAGTCTGACTGTGCACATTTCTTCCCAGAAGACCAAAAATCATGTCACAACAAAGATATTTGTACCAGAATATTTATTGCAGCCCTATTCACAATTGCTAAGTCGTTGAAAAAACCCAAGTGCCAATCGATCCACGAATGGATTGATAAATTGTGGTATATGTACACCATGGAATATTATGCAGCCTTAAAGAAAAATGGAGACTTTACCTCCTTTGTGTTTACATGTATGGAGCTGGAACATATCCTTCTTAGTAAAGGATCCCAAGAATGGAAGAAAAAGCATCCAATGTACTCACCCCTGCTATGAAACTAATTTAGGGCTTTCACATGAATGTTGTAACCCATTTGCAACCTAGGAATAGGGGGAAGGGGGAAAGGGAGGGGAGGGAGGGGGGAGGTAGGTGGGAGGGGAATTGGTGAGAATACACTTGTGGTGCATCATACAGTGGTATATGTGAAACTTAGTAAATGTGGAATGTAAATGTCTTAACACAATAACTGAAATTGCCAGGAAGGCTATGTTAACCAGTGTGATATAAACATGTCAACCAGTCTGTGAAACTAGTGTATGATGCCCCATGATCATATCAATGTACACAGCTATGACTTAATAAAAAAAAAAAGAAAGCAGGCCAATGCATATTCAACAATGTGTACGCTGTCATTGACATGAGCAGATTTTTGCTTCTCCAGCTTCTATTTGGCAGTATCTCACTGGGAGAAAGACACAGTTTTTTTCTACTCCATAAGGCTAGAGATAACGGTGAGTGTCTTTTTCGAAAATGGCACAATACCTTGTTTCCCAGAAGGTTCACCTGCACTTTCTTCACAAACACATGAGTGTGTTTCCAATGTGCACTCTCTTTTGGAGTATAGAACTATGCCTCTGTTCCAGTTTTTAACTGGCACTATGCTGCCTGGTTGAGTCAGTAAGTGGTTCTCCTTGGTAAGCGTATTTAGAGCCAAACGTGAATTGTAAACGTCCAAAATACTTCTATTCCCAGTAGTTTTATCTGCATTTTCTTTATTATAAAGTCTCGAGTGTATTTTCAATGTGCAGTCCACTGCGGAGAATATTTGTATTAATCACAATTGTATCTCCTACTGGGATAGCATTAATACATGTGAGCCCTTCAACAGGTCAGTTAATGTATCCAAAGCCATGCAAGGGCTTGCATAGAGTCAGTGAGTTGAGAAGTTTGCTCTGGCTCCAACATACACCCGGCTATATGCTTCGCAGCTGAGTTTCTCATGTCCTGTGTGCATCCAGACAGCACTCTACTCTGAGAACACGAGTGTACTCACTTCAGTTTCTTTCCGCTACTGTGCTTCTACTCAGTAATCTTCTCCCACTGTCCCTGAGTCTTCACCACCCATTTCTGCAGTTTTCTTTCAGACAGCACTGCAGTCCCTGCACTCAGGCGTCAGCACTCTTCACCCAATGCACCTGAGTCCTCACCTCAGCTATCTACTAGTTTGCAAGAAGATAAAACTCCGCCATTATTTCACCCCAGTACTCACCTTCACTGGGAAAAGAGCATTGTCTGGCTGTACATAGTGGGAATCCGAAGTGAGGACTCAGGTCCTCTTGGAGAGGAATGGTGTCTGGATTCACCCAGCAGGAAGGCCAAGTGAGGTCTCGGGTCTTCTGGGAGAGGAGGGCTGACTGCATTCACAGTTGCAGAAAGGCTAGTTGAGGACTGTGGTACTCTGGAAGAGGCTCCTGTTTGAATGGAGTCTCTCTGAAAGAAGTGATGATGACTCAAGAGCGATGTGAAGGATTTTTGTCTGGATCCACACTAGCATTACGGGGAGGTGAGGACTCGAGTACTCTTGAAGAGGAGTGTTGTCTGGGAGAAAAGAAGACCGGAGACATCAGGGAAAAGGCCAAAGCTTATTCAACAATGTGTACGCTGTCAGTGACATGAGCAGATAACCGCTGCTCCAGCTTCTATCTGGCAGTATCTCAGAAGAGAAACAGTTTTTTCTCTTCAGTATAGCTATTTAGAGATAACAGTGAGTGCCTGTTGCGAAAATAGCACAATACCTTGTTTCCCAGTAGGTTCATCTGCACTTTCCTTACAAACGCATCAATGTGTTTCCAATAAGCACTCTCTTATGGAGTACAGAAGTATGCCCCTGCTCCAGTTTTTAAGCGGCAGTATGCTGCTTGTTGGGGTAAGCAGGTTGTCTCTCTCTGTGAAGGTATTTAGAGCCACCCGTGAATAAAGTTTTCAAGCGTCCGAAATACTTCAATTCCCAGAAGTTTCATGTGTATTTCTTTTCTTTTAAGTTTTAGAGTGTGTTTTCAAAGCGCAATCCACTGCGTAGAATACTTATATTAATGCAATTGTAACTGCATAAGCTCTACTACTGGGATAGTATTAATACATGTGAGCCCTTCAATAGGTCATTTAATGTATCCAAAGCCCATGCAAGGGCTGGCACGGACTCAGTGAGATTAGAGGTTTGCTCTGGCTCCAGCATATAGCCGGCTGTAGGCTTCGTGACTGAGTTTATCATCCCTGCTGTCTACCTGTGTGCATCCAGGCAGCACTCTACTCTGAGAGCACGAGTGTCCTCACCTCAGATTTTCTCTGCTAGTAACCTAGCCAAGTGCATCTGGCCAGTAAGCCTCTCCAACTCGCCCCGATTCCTATCTACCTGTTTCTGCAGTTTGCTTGCAGACTGCGCTGCACTCCCTCCACTCAGGTGACAGCACTCTTTCCCCAATGCACCCGAGTTTTCACCTTCGCTTTCTCCTAGTTTACATGAAGACAATACTTCATGTCTATTGCACCCTATTACTCACCTGCACTGGGAGAAGAGTGCTGTCTGACTGTACATAGTCAAAAAGCAAGGTGAGGACTCAGGTCCACTTGTACAGGAATGATGTCTGGATTCACCCAGTATGGAAGTCAAGTGAGCTCTCGGGTCTTCTTGGAGAGGAATGCTGACTGCATTCACACGTGCAGGAAGGTGCGATGAGGCATCCTATCTGAATGCAGACTCTCTGAAAGAACTGGTGTTGACTCGGGTGCGACGTGAAGTTTTGTATGAATCCACACCAGCATTAAGGGGAGGTGAGGACTCGAGTACTCTTGAAGACGAGTGTTGTCTGGCAGGAAATAGGACAGGAGACGTCAGGAGAAAAAGGCCAATATTTATTTAACAATGGGTACGCTGTCAGTGAGATGAGCAGATTGCCACTGTTCCAGCTTCTATCTTGCAGTATCTCACTTGGAGAAAGAAGTAGTTTTTTTTTCTCTACAGTAAGGCTATTTAGAGATAAGATTGAGTGTCTGTTTCAAAAATGCCACAATATTTTGTTTCCCAGAAGGTTCACCTGCACTTTCCTTACAAACACGTTAGTGTTTGTAACATCAGTGTTTCCAATAGGCACTCTGTTGCGGAATATAGAACTATGCCCCTGCTCCAGATTTTAACCGGAAGCATGCTGCTTGGTGGGGATAAACAGGTTGTCTTTCTCTGTAAGGGTATTTAGAACCAACCGTGAATGAAGATTTCAAATGTCCAAAATACTTCCATGCCGATTAAAGAGTTTTACAGGATTAAAGATGGCGGCTGAGTAACAGCTTCCCTGTAACTGGGCTTGGCGAATCTGGGGAGACAAGACTCCAGACATCTCTGGCCGGTGGGATCTGCCTATGATCATCCCTTTGAGGATACAGGGAGCCAGCAAGG